>JAOTAZ010000002.1:5812221-5824803 GCA_025629785.1 Erythroxylum oxycarpum | reverse complement strand
GGTTAAGTTGAAATTAAGTATATTTGAGGGAGTTATTGATTCGAGATGGTTATTTTGATTATGATTTGTTGTTACATGCTTATTTATAAATGAGATGTGTTATGGAAAGGGAACCCAGAAATGGTGTGAGACTTTAGGCTTTATGATTTGATTGGTTTGCGCTCACCTTGGTATGACGAGCAATAATACGCATACGTATTATGGTTCATAGGTTGGGTTCCGAAAACGGTGCTCAACAATCTGCATCATATATCATTTCAATTAAAAAAATATTTTTCTTATATATAACATCATAGTTTGCAATCCCTTTAGCATAACTTAAATCCTCGTAACAACATCTAAATGAGAAGTTTTTGGATTTTGCATAAATTGGGAAATGATTCCAACGAAATATACAATCTCAGCTCATATGATCGTTAAATAAATTAAACTACCAATAAGTTGTCTTAATTTTCTAGTATCCTTTAATAACTTTTGTTCTTTCATCAGCTTAAGATGTGGTTCCATTGGAGTGTCTTTTTCTTTTTTACTCCCTTATGCCAAAATGTTGCCAGAGCTCCTTTATTTTATTTTTTTGAGAAATGAAGAACATTTGATTTGACCTTTTAACTTCTACACGAAGAAAACAACCAACTTCCCTCAAGTTCTTTGTCTTAAAACTAGTAATAGTTCATTTTTCAACATAGAAATATGAACTTCATTATCTCTAATAATTTTCATATCGTCTAAGTATAATAAAACAAGCAAATACATATTTAATTCTAATTTAATGAACAAATTATAATATGTCTTAGAAACTTTGAATCCACAGAAGATAAAGTATTGAGCAAATTTACTACACTAAGTATATGGTGCTTGTTTGAGATCATGCAACGTCTTCTTCAAGCAATATATATGGTAAGAATATTGTTTTGAAATATAACCTTTAAGTTGCTCTATGAATACTTCATAATCCATTCTTTAGTAAAAAGTGGATTATTTATATCAAGTTTCCATAATTTTCAAATCTTAAAATCTACAAGAGAAAAATTGGATCTTAACATTAACATTTTTGCAAGTGGAATTAATATCTCCTTATAATCTAACCCATAGCTTTAAGAAAAACTACGAGCAACAATTTTAGCTTTGCATTTATCAACATTCCAATTTGATATTTTTCAAAACAATAAACACATTTATAGGTAATATGCTTGTGATATTCTAATATTGACACCAACTTCCATGTCTACTTCTTATTTAAAGCCTCAATTTCTTGTTGCATAATTGCTTCCTATTATAGACAATCTTTGGCTTTCTTATAGCTTATTAGTTCTTCATTTACTACTTTAGTGAAGACGCATGATGTAATAGTGCATTGATTAAGTTGTACCTTATAATCTTAGAAATAATTTGGTTGTCGTTTCTCTCTTGTAGAGCTCCTTTAAACTTATTAGTCACCACCATCCAAATTTGAGATGTTTAAATTTGGACACTCATCAATTTTTTTAAGCATCCGTGTTATTTTTTTGATACAATTGTAAATTCTCTTAATCACCATTAAGAATGGCTTTTTAAATGGAGGGTTTTCTATATATAATAATAAGAAGATACCTTACAAAACTTCACATCTCTAAAAGTGATAAAATTATTGGTTTCTAAATCCATACAGCTCCACACTTTTCTACATGAATCATAGTCAACAAAAATACACTTCTTACTTTCAGGCTAGGATTAATTCACTTATATTTTGAAATATAAACATAACAAGTTGAATCAAATACTTGAAAGTAATTTACTTTTGTCTTTTCAACATATAAAAACTTAAAAAGAGATTTCTCTTTAACTAGTTATGAAGGTAAGTAATTTATTACATAATATGTATATTGAACAACTCTAGCCTAGAGCTTTTGAAGGATATTTTATTAAAAAAGCTATAAGAGACTCATAGAAATAAGATAAGCAAACTCCTATTCAATAACACCATTTTGTTTAGGGGGATTTGGACATGTTTGTTGTAAAATACATTTTTACTACAATATGGGAAAAGATCACATATATTATCCTTTATTGTCAATCTAGAAGCATTAAATCTTCTTCCTAAATTCCTCATCTATAGCAGTTTCAAATTCAACAAACTTGGATAGTGCTTCACTCTTCTCTTTTAAGAATTTCACCTAGGTGTATTTTGAAAAGTCATTTAACAACACCATGATATAATGATATCAATTATAACTTGGTATTTATATTGCCCCCACTAAGTCTGTATAAACTAGTTCGAATATGTTAGGTCTGTAAATTGATGAATTCATGGAAGAAAGATGACGTGACTTACCAAATTGACGTCCTTTCTAAATTACATTTTCATGAACATTTTGGAAAGTTGATATGACATCCACTAACGTTTTTTTAGAAAACTTGTTGCAACAGTTGTTATTCTAAATGCAATGAATAAGGCGAGATCATGTCTAATGCCAGATTCACTTCAAGAGTTTAAATTCAATTATGAACTTATTTCCATCCTTATTATGTAGGGATTTAGATTTGGTTTAAGATAAGGATCTTTGCAAGATAGAAATGTAATAGGTTTTGAGTAGGAAAAGAAGACAAAAATACATTTGAAACCGTATTTATCACTATCTTTTCATTTCGTAGTAATATTCTCTCAATCTTTCATCGTTTCTTCTATCCTAATATGTTGTTCAAATTAATTTAGAAAATTTTAAGATTTATTATGACTATCATAATATGTTTCAAACTAACTGCTTGAATTGTGAAAATTAATCTTTTTAGACCAATAATCAATATCACAATTAAATGAGATCTTTCCCTTGAATTGGAATTAAGTACCACTAAATTTCTCACTTTTGTACTTAGTTAATTTGTTTTTATTTCTTATTAAATTTAGTTTATTAGTTAATTAATCATAACCTCCACCTTATTTTGTTAATTAAAATTAACATATTAGTTTTTATTTCTCTTAGGATTCAACCTAGTTCCATGACTACTATAAGAGTTCAAAGAATTAGAATTAAATTTGAGAGCTTCAATAATTTGATCAAAATTTTGGTGTCATTGCTGGAGAATTATTTTAGATTTTCAATTTCTTTATGTTATTTTACAGTTTACTACTAATCTCTTATCTTGTATGATTAGTTATTCTTAGACAAGTGAATTGAAATATAACCCATTAATTGAGAATATAATGTGTCATTTAAGGAAAGAGACTAAATAAGGAAGTAGTCATTCACCTCCAAAAGTGAAAGTTGAGATAAATCTAACAATTGGTAAAAGTTATAATCTTCAATAAGTTGAAGAAAAGATGACAAATCCTAACACTAGAATGTTGAGGGAGTTAGCAGCACCAAATTTGTATTAGCAACCCTGACATATGATTTTAAAATGTTGAGGTAGATTTCAAATATAAATCTGGTTTAATTTACTTGCTCCATATATTTTGTAATCTTTACAAGTGATGACCTACATAAATACTAGGAGGAATTTCATTTTATATGTTCTGGAATGATGCCACAAAAGGTGATAAAAGAACAAATTAATCTTAGAGCCTTTCCATTCTTATTAAAAGATAAAGCAAAGGATTGGCTATATTATCTTCCCTCTAGCTCATTGACAACATCGAATAATATGAAAAGATTATTCTTGGAGAAATTCTTTCCTACATCTGAAGTAGCCAATATCAGAAAGGAGATATATGGGATAAGACAATTCATTGGAGAAATATTATATGAATATTAGTAGAGGTTTAAGGAGTTATGTGCTAGCTGCCTACACCATCATATTCTTGACTAACTTTTAATTCAATACTTTTATAAAGGACTATTACCAATGGATAAGAGTATAGTAAATGCAACTAGTGGAGGAACTTTAGTAAAGAAAATACCAAAAGAAGCCAGTCAATTAATATCAAATATCGTCAAAATTTTTCAATAATTTGGGACAAGGATGGATAGAGCAATTAAGCACATGCATGAGGTAATTAATACGAATCTTGAAGGCAAAATTTTAGGTTTAACTGCTCTAGTTTGTCAAATGGCTATAGGTTACTTACAGTCGGCACAAGTGTGTGGAAAATGCTCATTCTCTAGATATCCTATAAATATATGCTCTATATTGCAACAAGACTCCCTTAAGAAGATAACACAATAAGGAGATTTTTTGGTCATCTTTAACAAAAATATGACCATTATTATAATTGTTATAATCTATGATGGAGGGATCATCCAAACTTTAGCTGTGGAAATCTAGGATGACAACAAAGATATCAACCTTACAATTTCAATAGACAACCTCAATCTCCTACATATGCTCAATCTCAATATTCAAATTTAGTTATGTATTTAAATGAAATTGTTAAGGCACTTGCTACTAATACTCAATAATTTCAACAGGAAACAAGAACAAGTCTTCAGAACTTAGAAAATCTAATCACTCAATTAGTCACCTTATTTAGTAAATTGGAAGCACAACCATAAAAAAAATTACCTTCTCAGATGGTGGTGAATCCTAAGGAGAATATGAGTGCAATGACATTGAGAAGTGATAAGGAAATTCAATCTGGATCTTCCTTACCAATGGAGGTAAAAAAAACCATAACGAAAGAGAAAAGAAAGATGAAACTCCAATTCAAGATTTAATAAAGGTAAAAGATGATTTATCTTCGCCGATATTAACTTATCCATGTGTGTCTCTTTTCCCTTGTAGGTTGGCTAAATCAAAAAAGAGGAACATGAAAGAGAGATCTTAAAAACCTTCAAAAAGGTGAAAATCAATATACCACTTCTAAAAGCCAACAAGAAAATTCTAAAATTTGCAAAGTTTTTGAAAGAACTATGCACAAATAAAAGAAAATTAGAGGATAAAGAGAGAATAACTTTGGGAAAAAATGTATCAACTGTAATAAATAGGAAATTACCAAAAAATGCAAAGATCCAAGTATATTTACACCTCTATATGTCATTGGTGATAAGAAAATTAAGCGTGCCATGCTAGAATTAGGTGCATCTATTAGTATCATGTCATACTCAATTTATCAAGCTTTAAATATGAATTCTTTGCAAGAAACTAATGTGACTATTCAACTAGTTGATCATTCTTATGTGCATCCTATTAGTGTTGTAGGGGATGCTTTAGTCCAAATTAACAAATTGGTATTTCTAGTTGACTTTACCATCTTGAAAATAGATGGAGACGGTGATGTAAATGCAGTTTTGATTTTGTTGGGAAGATCATTTATGAATATGGACGAGACAAAAATCGAAGTGGATAAGGGTACTCTTTCCATTGAGTTTGATAGAGAGGTAGTGAAGTTCAATATTTTTGAAGCAATGAAGTACGCTGTGAAGTAAATCACTTGTTAATAATACAATATACAAAATGCACAAGAAAGAGGGTTAAATTGTGTATTCTTTTCGTGAATACAAAAACCTTTGACATTTATTGAAAAGAACTTTTTTTCAAACTATTAAATGAATACCAAAAATGTTATACAAAAATAGCTACGTTGTTAAATCGCAAATAACTTCTACATACTTATTTAAGAACAAGAGAAATTCAAGTGAAAGGTTAGAAGATGGACACTGCAATTTTATACTGGTTCATCCCAAACTTTGGGCTACGTCCAGTCCTCAGAGTTTGACTGAGATTTCACTATACTTCTTCAATTTTACAAGTATTATTTCCTCCCTTTCAGAGCATCTTCAGGTCTCCTACATAAAGTATTCTTTATGCTATGTTAGCCTCTTCAAGCTCTTAGCCTTTTCTTTCTCTCACTAAAAAGATATTGTGAGCTTTTTTTTGTTACAATAGAGTTTGCTCTCATGTATCACACTTTGAATACAGAATTTTTCTTGTAAGTAATAACTTGAAAGCTAAAAGTTCAAAGTTCCAAGTCGTTCAGTCTTTGACTACGACTAGTATTTATAGCCTAAGTCTCCAACTGCTTCTTGATAACTACTTCTTATTTCTTGTAGAACCGGTTATTCAGTTGAGTTCTGTAACTAACTCCAACTGACTAACTATCCAACGTACTAGATTATCTTCATCTCTATATCGTCTATGTTTTCCTGCTTCTCCTATGTTTTCCGCTTCTTCTGTGTTTTCCGCTTCTTCTGTGTTTTTCACTTCTTCTGTGTTTATCGCTTCTTCTTTGTTTTTTTTCGCTTCTTCTGTGTTTTTGCTTCCGCTTCTTCTGTGTTTTTTTGCTTCTTCTGTGTTTTTGTTTCTTCTGTGTTTTTTTGCTTCTTCTGTGTTTTTGTTTCTTCTGTGTTTTCCGCTTCTTCTGTGTTTTTCACTTCTTCTGTGTTTTCACTTTTTTGTGTTTTCCAATTCTTCTGTGTCTTTCACTTCTTATGTGTTTTTCACTTCTTCTGTGTTTTTACTTCTTCTGTGTTTTCTACTTCTTCTGTGTTTTTGTTGCACTCTTAACACACTTATCAAAACAGTTCATTTCTTTCTAATATTTTTATTATTTGATTGTCACCAAAATTAATAGGCATGAAGTCTTCTTGACTTAACAATCTCTCCCTTTTTGATGATAACAAATAATCATAATGTTAGAAAGATAAAAGTAAATAATCAAATATTATTTAGATAACGAATATGAAGACAACAAAAGATATACATATGTGAAAAAAAAACTTGTAGTCAATATTATCTTCTTTTGCTTGTCTCTAGTCTCCCGATGTCCTATCTTTCTTCTGCTTTTGCTCTTCTCCCCCTATTTGTTATTAATTAAAAAAACTTTACCGAAAATGCTTCATGATTTCAGAAAACATTCGTTGCATATCAGTGCAAATCAACTTAAGGTCTTCTTCAATAGAAACTCGTAGATAAGCTACTTCCTCATGTAGATCACCCACTAAGTCATGTAGATCATCAACCTTAGTATGAATTTCTTCAATTTCCTTTACTAAAGCTTCCTGACTCCCTTACTGTGTGTGACTAACTTCTTCCAAAATAATAGTATAATCCTGTTAAGGTGTTCTTGGGGGATGGAAGTTTGTAGCAACAGATATTTCTGAAGGTAAAACATCTAATTCTATGATTTTGATAACAAGAGGTTTGAGAAATTGTTTTCCTTCTAGGAGATCAAGGCCATCAGGTCTAGGTAATTTTAGAACTGGTTTTCCAAGAAGGTGTAGTACATCTTTAATTAAAGATATAAAACTCAAAGGTATAAATGCATGATTAGATGCACAGAAGTCTCTAAGTTGAAACTAATACCTTTAACCCTAATAGTTCTATATTGTCCTTTTGCCACTCTTCCAACTACCTGGAAAGTTGCATCTGTGGTCAAGTGTCCACACTGACTTCTTGATGGTTTTGAAATATGATGTGAAACATCAATTCATCTAGGTTGAGCTACATTGCATGCCTCATCTATGTTCCTCACAACTGCTTGTATCTGATCTTCAGTAAGATCATTTGTATTTCCTTCAGGATACATCTTCTTTTTCCCTTTGTCTTCATTGCGTACAATGTTTGAAGGTCCTGGTTGTATATCTGGTATAATCTTAATCAATGTTCTGTCTGTGATTGGGTAAATATTATATCGTTCCTTGGACATCTGCATTGGATATGGTTTTGACTTTTCATCTCGCAGAACACCATATAATCTTTTCTCTCCATGATTTAAAAGATGTATTGATTGATTATTGATCAGAATTGGTTTAACTTGTACCTTGACTGACCTTTTTAAAGGTTCTCTTACAATAATTGAGCTTCTACTTCTAACAAGTATAGATCCTTCAATCACCTTCAATCTTAAATCCTTTTTTCTAATAGGTTGAGAAGGATTATAATATGCTGAAATGTGTTCAACTGACTTTGTCTTTTGTTGAACATCAGTTGAAGAAGTCTTTTTCTAATTGATCTTCTGCTTCTTACTTTCTTTTACCAGTCTAGAAGGAGGTTGTTGTTGAGGTTTCTTCCTTTCAAACACTAACTTCCTCTTAATTTATGTTTATTTAGTCAATTTTGTTGGCTAATCTTGCAAAATTGAGACCAAAAATCTAGTAGCCTATGGTCCTTTCTCTGTCTTTCCAAAATCTTCACCAAGAGTCAAATCTTTCTCTTTCTTCTGTTCTTGTTGACGCAAGGTTAATAATCTTGGTGAACTTCTTGACTATTTGGATTTCTCGGAATGAAGTGTCTCTCCCTTTCTTTTCTACGAAACTTGTTTTACAGACTATTTAACCTGGCTTTCTTCTCTGTGTGAAAGTATCTTAGCTTTTATTGATTCATCTGACATTTTATTCTTCTTTTCTTCTATATATATTCTTCCTATGGATTGAGGTTTTGTCTTCCTTGCAGGTGTAACATTTTCACTCAAGCTGCACCTAACAATACGCTCCCCCTCAGTCCTGGCTTTTTCCATAGAATCTATATCCTCCTTTTCTTGAGTCTTCAAACCCATTCTACTAATAGTTAACGCATTAATGATGCTTTTTATATTCATTTTCATTCTGTTTCTTCTATCAAAAAAATTTTAGAATCTCTAAAGATCCTTATTAGCAGTATATCATACAGTAAGGCATTAGAATCTCTCTTTAACTTCATCATGTAACTTAAAATTAAGTGTGGAAGATCTATAGGTTGATGGTTGAGTAGATGAAACAAGCATTGTTCATCTGTCGTTGTCACAACATTCTTCGAGCCTGATCTTGGTAGAATACAATGAAAAAGTAACGCATGTAGAATCCTAGCTTTTGGAACAAGAGTTGACGCCTTCTTATCCTTTGGGTCACTACTTCCATAAAGTTGTCAATTGATATGTGCTTTTTCTACATTGACTTGAGTCATCCTTCTTGTGTTATGTGACAGCTTTGCTCCAACACATGGACATTCACTAACTTTCTCGATTAACTCTAGTGTCACAATATCCGACAATCTATCCACCATTGATACTAAGGTATCGTCTACTACTTTTTCATTCTTCCAAAACTCATATACTTCATTTAGATAGATTGTTTCACGAACCTGAAAGAAAAATTTTCCATCCCACTGCATCAATTTCTGTTTCAATGTCCATCTGGTTCTTCTTCAGAGAATCGAAATCAATATGTCTTCCATAAATCATAGATTGCTCCATTTTGTGATTTGTAGATAATAAAAACTAAACACACAAATGTATTTTTATCAAAGTAATGAAGTTAGTATTTGAAGTTAAGAATGTGAACAGAAAGAACTTGATATTAGAAACAGAGTAATGAATTGTTTTACTGAGAGTTCTGCAAAAGTTGATTTCAGAGTAATTCAAGAATATTCTAAAGTAGGTGATATTCTAAAAGCTTTGAGAAGATTTCCCTTTAATACCTTCTTTTGAAAGAAATTACCGTCTGTAACTTACCATTATTGTATTCTTGAAAACTTACGACTTTTTATCTTCTTTACTAAGAAAATCAGCTGGCTCATGACGTGTCATACGATTGGTCACTCAACACTACCATATTCAAGTTTCGTTTGATTTCTTTAAATCTTTCTTCATTTAAAGGCTTAGTGAAGATATCTGTCCATTGATGATTTGTCTCAACAAATTGTAGATTAACGATGTTTCTCTGTACATAGTCTCGTAGGAAATGATGTCTAACTTCAATATGCTTTACCCTCGAGTGTTGTATTGGATTCTTCGATAAGTTGATAGCACTTGTGTTGTCACAAAAGATTGGGATTTGTTCTTCTTGTATTGAATAATCTTCTAACTGATACTTGATCCACAAAGTCTGTGAGCAACAACTTGTAGCTGATATATATTCAGCTTCTACAATGGATAGAGCAATTGAGCTTTGCCTCTTAGTTGACCAGGAAACTAGGTTGTGGCTAAGAAAGTGACAGCCTCCACTCGTGCTCTTCTTATCAATCCTATCTCTAGCGTAATCAGCATCACAATAGCTAATTAACCTGAAATCTTTACCCTTCTCATACATTAAGCAAAGATTAGTAGAACCTGATAGATATCATAAAATTCTTTTGACAGCTATATAGTGAGATTCTCTAGGATTTGCTTGAAATCTAGCACACAAATAAACACTAAAAAAAATATCAGGTCTGCTTGCTGTAAGGTAAAATAAAGAACCAATGATCCCTCTATAAAGGGTTTGATCAACCTTCTTACCAGCTTAATCCTTAGATAAAAGGTTTGAAGGATGCATAGGAGTTAACATAGGTTTCACTTTTTCCATTCCATACTTAATCAACAGTTCTTTAATATATTTCTATTGATGAATAAAATCTTTTCTTCATTTTGCTTAACTTGTAACCCAAGAAAGAATTTTAATTCACCCATCATGCTCATCTTAAATTCATTCTTCATCAAATTCTTAAAACTGGTACATAGCTTTTTAGACGTTGCACCAAAGATAATATCATTAACATATATTTGTACTATGATGAAATCATTCTTAATGCATTTTCTGAATAACGTCTTATCTATATGTCCTCGACTAAAATCATTCTCAATCAGAAAAGAACTTAGATGATCATACCAAGCTCAAGGAGCTTGTTTCAATCCATACAAAGCTTTATGAAGTCTATAGACATAGTCTGGTTTCTTAGAGTTTTTGAAACCAGGAGGTTGCTTTACAAAAACCTTTTCATTTATAAAACCATTCAAAAATGCACTTTTCACATTCATTTGAAATAGCTTTATATCATGACAAATAGCATATACAAGCAAGATCCTAATAGCATCTAATCTGGCTACAGGAGCATAAGTTTCATTATAGTCTATTCCTTCTTGTTGATTATAGCCTTAAGCTACTAATCTAGCTCTGTTACAACTTACTCTACCTGACTCGTCTAGTTTAGTCTTAAAACCCATCTAGTTCCTATAATAGACTTCTTGAAGGGTCTGGGAACTAGTCCAAACTTTATTCGTAGTAAATTGGTTCAACTCCTCTTGTATGGCTAAAATCCAAGCTTCATTCTGAAGAGCTTCATCAATTTTCTTAGGCTCTATTCCAGAAATAAAAGCTACATTTGCTTCTCTTCTGAATTTCGACCTAGTTCTCACACCTTTTAAGGTTTATCCTATAATCAGATCTTTTGGGTGAGAAGACTTATATCTCCAATACCTTTTCAAACCAAAATTTTCAAGAATATCTTCTACTTTGTCTAAAGGAGTATCTGATGGTGACACATCTTCATTATCAACCAAAGGTACGATTTTACCGATTCCAATTATTTTGCCCTGCTGGTTGTCTCCAAAAATTACCGATCCTCCCTTCTTATTTTGAAGATATAGGAACATAGACCTTCTTCCCGTCATATGTCACAAGCATCCACTATCCAAATACCATTGGTGCTGATTGTTTTTTCCAAGGAAGGAGATCTGCAGTAGATATTATGTTTTTCTTAGGTACCCAAATTTTCTTGGGTCCTTTGGGGTTAATCTTATAATAATTCGTAGAATGATAATAAGGCGACTAGTGATACTTCTTTCTATATTTAACAAAATTCTGTTTATGACGAGTATCGCATTTAGTAAACCCTAGACCACTCTTATGATTAAGGTGTCTATATCTTCCTAGCATGTCATTCATTTTCTTCATACTTTTGGTAAAAGTTGATAGATCTGCTGAAAGAGTATTAATTCTTTGTTTCAGTTGACTAATTTCCTCGGACCTATTTATAGTTACTCTTTTCTCCATTTCGTTTACTTGTTTCTTCAGGCAAATGTTTTCTCTCTCTAACACTTGCGTGTTCCCCAAGTTTTCTACAAACCTTTTCTTTAATGATTTATACTGCTTTTGTATAGCATGTGAATCTTCTAACAGCTCTAAATATGCATCTTGTAATTCATTAAATTTTAAAGTTACCTCCTCGTCACTTTCTTTTTCAGCTACCAAGCATATATTTGCTTGAACTGATGCTTCTAAATCAGTATCAAATTCGGACGAATCCAAATCTTCCCATGTTGCCATCATGCTATTCTTATTTTCTTTATTTTTCTTCGATTTTTTCCTCAACAACGGACATTCAAACTTGTAGTGTCCAGGTTTCTTGCACTCCTAGCAAATGACAGATGTTTTCTCGTTCTTGCTTTCATCTTTGTTATTTTTCTTAAAAGAAAAATCTTTATTTCCTTTTGCTTTCTTATTCCACATACGTCTGATCTTTCTCGAGATAAAATATAATTCATCATCCTCTTCGCTTGAATCTTGTTTTGATTCACTGGTATCGTCATTCTTGATTTTTTCAATCTTTAACGCTTTTGATGATGAGCTTCTCTTTTTCTGAGTCTTATGATTCTTTTGTCCAGCCTTTAATGCCATAGATTTGTCCCATCTGGGTTTATCTTCAGCATCAAGCTCCACTTAGTGTATCTTTAAAGAACCAAGTAATTCATCAAGCTTCAATATACTCAAGTACTTGGCATTTTTTACTGCAGTGACTTTAGGTCTCCATGTTTTCAGCAGACTTCTGAGAATCTTCCTAACATGATCTTGAATGTTGTAGGTGTTGGAGTTATGTAAATATAGTGCCTTGGAAAGCAAGTGCATTTACATGTAACTTATCTTCTTCAGTTACAGTTTTGTAATGAAAATATTTATTATTAATAAAACAAAAGAGTTTGGTTTTATCTGTATG
>JAOTAZ010000002.1:5769955-5787838 GCA_025629785.1 Erythroxylum oxycarpum | reverse complement strand
TTCAATATTAGTTAGTAAACATATTTTCAACAATTTTTCACTGAAAATAAAAATTAAAAATATATGCAAAAAATTAAGATAGAAAAAAAAACTATTTTCTAAAAGTAAACACACCTCGGATGATTGAAACTTAGACAGGTTATTCGTATTTGGGCTATTTGCATTCCTAAGGAAATCCTGTCTCCTTACCATCTTAACCAAATTCTTGAACAAACGAAGCAAGCAGGCATTTTGCTTCAAACTGAAGAAAGACCCTAAAGTGGCATTTGGTATACCCTGATTACTGTACAAATAAGGAAAATTTTGTGCTCTTTATAGTGAATGAAGTTCGAACTTTGACAAAGAAAATGGACTTCCTCACTGTTTAGTTTCTGGATTTGCAAGAATTGGATTGCTACCATAGTGGTCTCCGCACGATCACTCTCAAATAGGCCCATCGAAACTTCATCGTTAAATTTACCTGTTGTCAACCTCAACCATCTACTCAGTCGTTGCTTTACCACACTTAGTTCGCTCGATTGTCAGCCATTTCTTCTTTCCTCCACCACCACCTTTTGAAGTATTTCCTTTCTTATGCTTCTCAATGTCCACAAACCTAAAACCTTTAAACTCCTGAAAGCCTCATTCCTGATCCCAGTGTTAATGTAAACTCGAAGCCAGCTTGGCTTCGTAAGAAAGGACCAGCGCTATTTGGCCCTTATGATACTATGCAGAACGGGAATTCAGCACCACTATTTTGACCATTGTCACCTCCACAAGTGATCTGTTTATCAGGGCCATCGGCGATGGATATTGTTTCTTGTCTGTTTGGACCAATGAGGAAGAATAAGAACAAAAAATAGGAAGACAATCCATGTTGCTGAAATATTGCGTTGTGATGGATAATCAAGGGAATGTGGTTTATGGTTATGGGGGATAGTTATTTCATCGTCCTCTTAAGAAATATGGCGGCTTCCCAAGTCAGTGTTTTGACTGCTGAATTCGCCTGGCATATAGTTATCAAGTTAAATATTTTTCCTTGCCTAGTCATACTGAAATCCGATGCATAATCTAAATTTAAGTGGACTTTGCTTAGTTCTTCATTCTTGCATCGGAGAAAACATTAACACTGTGCTGCACAAGATCCTCAATTCATGGCATTCTTGTTGATATCTCACAGATGGCTATACTTGGCGGTGCGAACATTGGGAAATCGAGTCTTCTTAATGCATGGAGCAGTGTTATGTCGCTACAGCCTGTCTACTTTTTGGGGTTGCATTGGTGTGTATGTCCTAAAATTTCAATTATCTATTCATCAATATCCTTTTGTACGCAATTTACTCGACTGAAAAATGGCCTGTTTTTATTTAGAAAGGAAGCGGTCATTACATGTTACATATTACAAAAACAATCAGTAACAACCAGGTGGTCTGATCAGCCATTGGTCACCACCAGTTTTGGCCAATCTTAGCTCACAATGATAGCAACCAACCTATTCCCCTACTTCAGCCGTAAGACAGATTTGCACTTCATGGAGGTGAACTGTCTCTGGAACTCTCCTCGCACAATTCACACAGGTTCAAGTTGGCTGCACCAAAGACAGGCAACTCCCCCCTGTATCACCAACTTGGTGAGAGGTGTATGTTTCATCATGCATCAGGGAATATGCCTGTATACGCAGAATTGTGTCTGCAGGGGAATATATTTGCCGTTACCGGCGAGCCCGTATACAGAGAATCAACTTAGCACCTTACGAAGTTCATTGACAAGTTGCAGACGGTTTGATGGCTCAACCTGTATTGAATTGTGAACTGTTGTTATTATATATGATTCAGACAATGACAGACAAGTATCACCTTAAAGGCAAAGCAAAGATTATGACCATTTACCTTGCTTAAAAGGGCAGCAAGACCTTGAGGTAGAGCCTTCAAGTCTGAAGCAGATTCACCAATACTTCTGAGTTGAAGCAATACCTTCTGGACCCGCAATTCCTGTAGCTTTTCTTCATAATTTCCCGAATCTTCTTTCCATGCAAAGAAAGCCTCATCATCCATCCAAGCTACTTCTCTGCTACTGGCAACACTGGAGCTCAAGAACCATGTTCTCATCAACTCTAGTGCAGATTTGTGCGACAGTTGGTCACCAGATGCATCTTTGATAGTCTTGACCATTGAAAACTCGGCAACTCTCCTGCGTAGCCTTCTGCAGAAATATGAACGGGATCTACCCCATTCCACCACTTCTTTAATCACTCCTTTAGCAGCCATCCTTAGCGAGGAATCATGAAGCTCGGCAAATTTGGTAGCTATCTGAGTATAGACTGGAAGGAGCTGTTTTTCACGAGCCTTTATCTGCTGTTGTAATGATTCATGTGTACCATAATTGCCACTATTCCTGGCTTCCTGAAGCTCTGCCCTCAGATTGATAAGCTGTTGATCAAGCCTACCCATACAATCCAGCAGTTCTTTTGTCCTAAATTTAATCTCAATCATTCCTTCTGGCTCAAGAACATTGCCTTTAGCTGTTTTGTCAGCATACATTTCAATATGATCTGAATTGATCTGACTATCCACCACAACCCATGCTCCACCTCGAAGCTCACCCATCATGGGGATGTATACAAAAACAGGTTGTTTGTATGTTCTAAGGTTCTCAACTATGGTTGAACCTGCCTGCAGGATACCTTCAAAAAGGTCTCTCTGTCCACCAGAAAAGCCTCTCCAATTGGCAAGAATGAAAAGTGGAAGCTCTTCCTTATTAAAATCCAATATAGCTTGTGCTGTTTTTGTTGCCGAATCTGGAAACCATACTTGCCCAGCCTGAGGGACAACCCTTTCATGAGAATCAAGCTGTCCTGGGTCAGCAGGGATAACTTGCATAACAGTCTGTGTCTCAACAGCTACTATTCCTACAGGAATTCCTCCTAATTTTGCCCTTCCTGTAACAACTGTCCTTGCCCAGCCTTCCAGTGTCTCGACAAAACTATCCTTGTCAAAAATACCACCGAGCCATTTCCCATTACCATTGAGAATGCCAGAAATAGCAGCACGCGGATCACACGAGTTTTCTGGGAAGTATTCCACGGGCCTTTCTGGGGGATCCAAGGAGCTAACAATGGGAAGTGCACCGCCTATGTGGGGAGGTATACAGCTTAGCCACTTCAAAATGGCAGATACACCTTCAAGGTCATCTGATACCGTCAGATGAACAACTCCATTAGTTGCCATAATTTTAGGTCCACCAAGTTGCATGTGAGAGCTATAAACCTCACGACCAAGAAGTTTATTTAATGCAGAGAAACCCGTCAAAATAATGGGCTGATCAAGCCTCTGTATGCATCTCATGCCAAGCCTAGCAAGATAAGCACCAATTCCCACAGTTCTGCCAGTCACATATGTTAAGGTAAAGGTTTCCTGGTATGCTCTAGAATAGGCACTAGCAATTGCTCCACTTCCAGATAAGTTCTCGACCCCCAAACCATCCTCCTTCCCCACAATGGCATCTATCACCCATCTAGTTTCTCCATCTGCCAATTTCAGCTCATGTGCTATTACAGAAGATCCAATTCGTGCATAATCCTCCTGATTTAGGTATACGTATTGGAAACCACGCTCAGGGCATAATTCATCTGACCAACCAATCTTAAAGCAGGACTTAACTTCCTCTGCCACCCCAATACGAGCACCAGAATTGGCTGCCAAATAAATGAGAGGCAGTTTCTTAGTGCAAGCAAGATCAGTCACTGCAAGGAAGAATGCATCCTCTCTCGGACCAAAAGATCCAGCTTTGAAGGTAACATCATTGGCTACTATCAAAATTGTCCTCCCTGATGGGAACTCTGGCGTAGATAATTCCATGGTCCAGGCTACCATGCCAACATCATTAAGCCCCATTGGACGATCAATAGGAACAAGAGGAGTACCCCAGCTGCCTTTTCTCTCAGCAAATACAAGCTCTGCAACTTTGAGAAGTTTACCGTTGGGTTTCCCAGTTCCTGGAAGATGAGCAGCCCATATTTGTTCCAAGGCTGCTTCAAATGCCTGAAAGATGATTTGAGCAGTGTAAACAGAGCTTTTATTTTCTAAACTTCTGGGATCAATAACAAAATAGTAATACCCTCAAGCAGAAAATATCAGACATACCAATGGAAAATCATAGCAGTAGGTCGTGCTGCTTCTCCTTGCCAACAGACGTTTCCGATCGAGAGCTGTCAAAGACTGGTAATGTGCATTAATTGCTACACCATGCAGAGGACCATGCTCGGAGATAGAATGATATACCACGCTGTGTTTGCCGGTATCGTCGAATTCCCGATATATCTGAATGGAACATCAGTCAGTAATACATTAGTGATAGCTTAGTTTCCATAAGAAAACTAAAATTTTAAACCAGATCAAAAACCAAGAACCAATAGATTCTTGTAGTGAGGAAGTTAGTGATGATGGTAACTTCATTAGTCACCTACATCTGTAAGGCGCGTGATGATAATGACTTGCAAGAGCATGAACTGATATTCACATTAATATACATTTTGAAACTAAACAAGCTGATTCAAAGTGTCTATAGGCCAAATACTATCCCCCACTGAACCTCTGACTCCAATTTCTATGAAGTTGAGCTATTGAGGAGAGTTTTTCCACCATGGGGAACGACACCATTTTTAGCAACTTCCATTCGAAAAGTAGTTAGCATTGGAGGAGTCTACACACAATTGGTGCATATATACCTCCATTCCTCTTCTAGTCTAATTTCTATGGAGTGAACAGAATGGCGAGAGTTTATCCATTCCTCTTCAAGTCACAATTCATTTAAAAACTCAGTAGTTGCCAAGCCTAATCAAAAGCTTTTCCTGAAAGAATTTATCTGATGGGATAACTTACATGTACCACACAGGTGTGACCAGTAACGTTTGTGACAATAACCCTCCAAGCGCCATTTGCTTGTCCAGATGATGCCATCCAGAGCCTAACTTCCCATTCACAAACACCTAACCTGTGCATTCTAACACCAACTGATGCATGAATCTCCCTAGCCTGTTCTTCCAAAATTGAGTGAACAGCAGCTTCTTCTTGGTCAGCATCTATGTCAACTCTCCTGAAAGACGGTACCACAATATAAGGAACTTTGGGTATCCAACAACAATAAACACCAAAGAATATAATAAAAATTGTAGAAGCAAATACTTGGTGTAAGGCACAAGATCATCTATTCTCTGCTCGTGCAAGATACAGAGATACATATGAGCATGATCTGATTTGACAGTAGCATTATGCGAATTAAGCTCCAATTCCTCCATTGCAGCAACTAATGACCTCAAAATGCTTCTTGAAGTAAAGGATGTAGCTGATTGCAGACGGGTTGCTTCCATACCCAGCCCTTGATATGCAGCAAATCCTTCATTAGTTGACTGCCTGACAAGCGTTTTAAGGAACATCCTCTGGATTGGCACTAGCTTATCTACTACAGTATACAAATGCCATTGTCGATCTCGGGATGGAGTATATTTTATGTTTTCATATCCTTTAAGCTTGTCCTGCATCAAAACAATAGATATCATACTTTACATCAAAATCTAGAATGATCTTGTCTTGTTCTCCTCAATTTTTGTTTAACTTCTTTTATTTTTCCAAATAAGCATACAACAGCCATCAATAAGCGTACCAGTTCAAGGTAGATGGACAACGGTGGCTCCAAATGTCGCAGCAGAGGTTCTTCTTCATAATAGAGCTTTTCTGCTGTCCAGTGAAAAGAGTGTCTCATAGGAGCTCGCCCTTCATCCCTCTGTATGATACAGCTAATAACCCCCACACCTGCAGTCCGTAAACTGGAGCCCACTTCTTGCTCTTTAAGTATTTCGGCTAACCTCTCAATTCTTTCCTGGGCCTGATCCTCATCACCGCTGCAAGTAGTCAAAGTACAGCATTGCTAAGAATGGAATGGACCCAGTGATTCAATAGCCTGATATTTTTTTTGGTATACCTTAAAAAATTTTCACTTCCCCTTAAGTTTCTAAAAAGAGACTTGGAAACCTAATAATTTGAATCTTTAAACTGGGACCTGCTACTGAGCTACACCATATGCAGATAGCATTTAAATTAAATGCACTATCTAGAGATTGTTTTTAATGCTATAGAAATTCAAATTCATGAAAGGGCATCCAAGTTATTAATAGACACCCAACGTACCTATCCTGAAGTAAACTCATCTGATTGTTGATGCCCACCAGTGCAATGTGCATCATATTACCAAAAATAGCTGATTCTGCATATCCACTTGGAACTGCTCCTTGAAGGTTATGAGTTGTTTCCCTTATAGCGGCATTAACAATTGTGGGTAAAAATTGGAGAGACTTGATGATAACCATGGCTCCCCATTTCCTCTGACAATGTTTCTCAACATGTGGTTTATCTGAAAATACATCTTCAGAGCCACCCTTTCTCTCAAGATGCTCTTCCAAGAACTCCCATGATGCAATAAGACCAGATCTGTGCCACTGCATTCTGACACTTCCTTTCACAAGATAGGGCTGGCAGGTTTGTACAAACAGTCAATTTAAGAAAATACTATTTATTAGGAAGAACAAGCAGAAGGTTAAAAAAATTTTAGATAGTACCTGGTATAGCCTACGAACATAAGTTTCGACAACCCGTCTTTGAAGGGTGTGATCACTATGATCAAAGAGACTCACAAGAGCATCCTCCACTGCCAATGGAGCATTGACAAGATCCTCCATCCGTTCATTAATGGCACTTTTTCTCTTGGGAGTATCCATATGTTCACCATCCTCAGTGAACATTTCTAGTTCAGAAAGAGTCCTAGCAATGGTGGAACGAAGTTCACTCAGCTTGGTTTGTTCAAGCAGTTGACTTGCCTTTAGTGCCAACTGCACACACCAAAAATTTACTGTTTAAGGAGCAAGAAATAACCGTGAAAACATTGTCACAAACAACCAATCTTCAATGTACAAACATCTAAAATCCTTGACTCATTTTCAAAACTTAAGTAAAGTAGAGCAGCATGGATTAAATCCTCATAATTTGACAATTAGACAAAGTGCAACAGCTGACCTCAGAATAACTTGTATGGTTAAGTTGAGAGAACCGGATTAGTTTATCCCTATATGCAGCCGGGTTTGGATAAACCAGCTGTTCCATAAGCCGCAATATCAATTTATTTTTACTCCTAACACCCTGCAAACCACAACATAGATGCTGTTAGTACGACTACAGAGATGAAGTGACAATGGCCAGCATGACATAGATATGATACCTGATGAGAAAGAACAATGTCCACAACTTTCAATAGATCTTTCTTATACTGAAGTCGAAGACGCTCAATCACATCAGCCTGAAGAAAAAAGAACAGATGTATTATATAAGTCGGAAACATAATACTAAATAGACTTATGGATAACATGTTCCACAAGTACACTTGGTAGAACTACCCAAAGAAAACTAGGAAACTAAGCTTGGAGTACATTGGCAATAAGTGTTGTACTCTATGAAATTTGACGACGGTCTTAATGGCAACTACATACTGCCAAAAGAACATGTCAAAAGATAATGGGGACAAGGTGCAAAAAATCATTATTTCTAGATAAACGTGAATATTAGAAGGAAGATCAACACTTGAGATAAAAGATCAGATTCATCCCAGAGAAAATAGATCAGGAACTAACTGTAAAGATTAATAAATCATGGAAGGGTGTTACTTTAATCTTGCATTAAATGTTAAGTTCAAATTAGAGTTATGATGTTTATACAGAATGTCGAAAGATTAGGTGAACCATCTGGACATAATCAGGTCAAGTTAGTAGCAGTAAGACACCACTGATCCAATAACGAATTGTATTTTACTGGATTGCTTACCTGTATATTGTCACTAAATAATTCTTCAACTGAGAGATATTCTTCAAAAAGTGACTGAACAATAACACGGGCATGACTCTCTCTTCCACCCTCATAAGACTTCACAAGACTCATCAATGGCTCAACAAGCCTTTCCTGTGCTCCTTTCTCTTTCTCAGGACAGGAGGATAAATGGGCCTATAGCAGAAACGTGCCACAATAAGTTTACTAATTCCCAAGTGAAGTGAGAAAGAGTTCAATTGTTCAAATAAAGAAAGTGAAATAAGGAATTTACTTCAAGAACACCCCTCAACAATTTGGCAGGAAAGTCAATATTCTGGACGCTTGAAATTCCCTCAAACTCCCTGTATGTTGATTCCAACTGAAAGGTTGTGCAAGGAACAATTAGGTCACATTTCTTAAATTCACTAGATGAGTATGCAAGAAAAAGGACAAACAAGAGAGAGAGAGAGAGAGATCAAAAGAAACAATTACCGAATTTCGAAGATCTTTGGGAAGTCTGGTTGCTAGAACAGCCAAGCACTCTTGCCATTGAAGGAAAGGGAGTTCAGGACTATCAAGACAACTAAGCAAGTTTTGCACTACCTGTCAAATTCAGTATAAAATATTCATAAGACTATCAAAATAGACCTTTAAAATAATGATGCTGAATATTGCAATAAGGCGAGAAGAAATTTACTTCTTCAATATTATGATCATAGCCAGCAAGAATCATGCGGGCTGCATTCAGACTTGCAGCACATCTCTGGTGGACTTTACCAGAAATAGCAGTAGGAGGCCCCAGGATAGGGAAGCTCCCATGAAATGATTCTGCTTTCCTCACAGCTGAAGGATCATCAAGATCAAGCCTTGCAATAAGCTCACCAGCCTACCAAAAAAAAAAAAAAAAAATTTAACATCATACTAAAATCAAGTAATGTTTCTGCATGCAACATGATTTACCTGCATTGCTTGGCCTTCAGACATTTTAAAATGAATAACTCCGGAAGCAGGTGATAGAAGGGGCATACACATCTTCATGACTTCAACCTCTGCATAAGGGGTGTCAGCATCAATATGACCGCCATCTGAAACCAAATACCTCAGTAACTTGCATGGTGTTTCTGCAACTAATTTTGATGGATCGTGATCATTCTGTAACAAGCAGGTTCTTCCGTCAATAAGAAGACGAGTTCCTGCTGCTTCTTCCTCAGCATAAATCACATGACTGTTGCCATCCAACTGTGCCAACACGGATGAACCCATACTATTAGAAGTCTCACAGAGAGGGAGAGAGAGGGAGGGGGGTTCACATAGATGATACTATAATCCGTGAAGCAATGTTTAAAATTTTGATGAAAAAAATGAACACTTGCCTGCATCAATAGCCCTCCATCACGTAAAGTATGTATCTCTGCTTCAATCTCTGATTCATTCATCGTCAATCTATAGCTTCCTGGTCCGCCTCTAACCATGTCAATCTGTATACAATGAAAAATAATGGTGACAAAGAACTCCACAGAAGAGCCAAAATTCTTTCCTGAACATGTAAAAGAAGAAAAAGAGAAATTGTATTTGAGTAGCCAATGAAATGACATGAGCTTGAAAAAGAACATACCGTGTATTTGCTTCCTTCTATGTTCAATGAAACTTGTGCGTGAACAAGGGATATGTGCTGGAGAAAGGAACGATTGACATGGTCAGCACTTCAAAGATCAAGTCAATATCTAACATGATGGAAAATGATATTCTTTGCCCCTGTACCTTGGGAGGGATCTGTCCCTTTTCAAGATAACCAACATAATCAGACACCATAGCCGCGCTGCTAGCAGATGCTTTCTGTAGCAAACACAAGAAAAATAAATCAATGGCTTTTCCGACATGTGCAAATGTAAGCACAGGTTTCCATTTCTACTTCAGCAGCCAAAAATGCCAGGATTTTACGCAGCTTCTTACATATAAAGCCCCTCCAACAACTGAGAGATACCAAGGAGGCCTCTCTGCTCTGACCCGCATCGCAATTCTACTGTCCAACCAACCTGTGTGGATTTTGTTCTCTCTGTAATCTGAGGCCTGGATAGCATTGCTATTGATTAGTTGAAATTTTCTGGATGGCTTTTTATTTTCTTCCTCAAACTAAAAATGAAGATAAATGCTCAAAGATGAACACGAGAAAAATTACATGTAAAAGGTCGATTGTGTAATCAACATTGGTACGGATTTCTCCTCGAATTTGAATTTCTTTCAGCCCAAGGACCATATTTGCAATAGCCAAAGCTCTGGACTCCCCAAAAGCAAAAACATGTCCTGAGGAATGATTTGGAGAATTTCAGTGACTTTCTTCAAATATCATAATTGATGGGAAATGATCAGCCTTAAGATTGATCAAGACTTAAAACTTGCCAGATGAGTTAATTTAATATGCAACTCACAGGATAATTTGCCTAACAACTGTTAGAACTTGGAAATGAAACCTCCTATAAGAAACATAATCATCCATCCACTGGCTACATATTCAAAGTATGAAAATCTTAAAATAATACTGGGTTCTAAAGAGAGGTGAAACTACTCCAAAGTAAACAGTATATGTATATTGCTCCATATTCTTTCAACTACATAATCCTTACATGAGATCTGGTCAATAAGGAACAGTAGGGATATTCTTCTTACTGAATATTGAAAATTCTTCAGATTAGAAATGAAAAATATATATATAGTATCTAGAAGAATTTCTTAAACATGAACTTGTAAAGTGGAATAAAATCTATATTGATAGCACATGCTTACCAAATTGAGAGTCTGAAAATTCATGAATGCCTCCTCCAGACTACATATCAAGACAAATAACTAAGTTTAGGAAAACCCAAGATCGTCAGCTGAAAAACATAGCAAACAAGTAAATTTAACATATGAAAGGAAAATACCTTAACGGAGAAGTAAGCCCACACGTTTGGCTTGCTTTTAAAACTAAGCTCCTGCCCATGGTTACCTAACTCAGTCAACTTCATTATAAAAACTACAAACTTCAAATAACATCGAGGAAAACTCAAGTGGGCACCTGTACTTTCCCACTGGTAGGCTTAAAACCATCATCTGGATCCTCACTTGTCACACGCACAGCGACACAATGACCTTTTGGTCTTGTCGACTCTGCCTTGTCAAAATCAAAAACTGTGGCAACAGTTGAAGTTTTTCTCCAGGCATCATAACCTCCACCATGTTCAATTCCATAGAAACGCCTTATCTCTAAGGAATAGCAACAATAAAGAATGTCAGACATATAAATATTCAGTAAAGAAAACAAGTTTTTCCAATTCCAAAACTTTTTATTGCATACCAGGAATTTGCCACAGAGGTATTCCCATCCCAACCGCAACCTGAGCTGCTGGCAAATTTATTTCAGCAATCCACTCGGTGACAGGGTGTTCCACCTACATTTAGCTTATTGGGAGGTGATTAGAAAAGGAAAAAGAAAAGCAGGAATATGCTTCGAGAATGGAATGAATCATCTGAAACTTCACATCAAAACTTTGCATACTATAACAAAGTTGAGACGTGGAACTGTTCTTCAATGATATCGATGCCTTATAGCGTGCATTTCTAAATCATCAAGACAATTTTTCATTTAAAAAAATGAGTAAATTTCTTCAAATGATATTTTGTTTCCAAAGGAACTTGTGAGAGTTAAAAAAACATAATAGTTTCCCAAAGAGAGCTAATATAATGTGCCGTTGTCAACCTCAACGTAGTCATCCATTTTACTGCATAGCTAAAATGAAAAATTAAACTGGAAGGAAAATGATCACTTAACTAGGAATCAGAAAGAATAGGGTGAAATTTTTTACATACCTGCAACCGAGGATTGAGTTCTAAGAAGTAGTATTCACCAGTTTCCATACTGAATAAATATTCTACTGTAGCTGCTCCAACATAATTTACAGACTTTGCCAACCTTCGAGCTGCTTGCTCCAGTTTTTTCACTGTCTCCAGTGGTGCAATAGTGATTGGGCCCTCCTCAATTATCTATTTACAGCGATAACAAGGTCAAACCTTATAGAAAACATATCAGAGTTGATAACGAACACTATTAATTGGAAGGCAAAATATGATCCTTCAATGTTGGCATACACAGAAGACGAATAGGCAAAATTGTCCCAAAACTTGCACTACAAACGAATTTACCTTTTGGTGCCTCCTCTGAACACTACAATCGCGGCTATGCAAAGCTGCTACATTTCCATACTGATCACACAGTAACTGGACTTCTAAATGTCGACTCTGATGGTGAAATGGGAAAATGTCACCAATAAGATTCATACTTCTGAATCATGAGAAAAGTACATCATTAAAGGTAACAGACAGTAAAATACTAACCTGGGAAGCAACCTTCATTATGAATATTGGTGAACCTGGAACTTCACCTTGCACTTGCTTGAACAATGCCCTAACTTCATCATCATTATGAACCTAGAGAATTCAAAAGAAGATGCAAAATTGGTCCATCTTTACAATTTAGAAACGAAGACCTAGGTTGAACAATACAATAAGGACGCTATTCTAAAATCAGATGAAAAATATGAAAAGTTCCCAGGAAGGTTAGGAAGTTATTCAATAGTTCATAAATTGCAATATGAAGCAAACCTTTCTTATGCCTTTACCGCCACCACCCCAAGATGCCTTGATCATTGCAGGATAACCAACAACTTGACAACTTGCTATAGCTTCCTCTGTAGTGTACACACAAGCTTCCCTATATACCTCATCTGGGATAGTCACTAAGCAACTTTCAGGAGGAATTTTCACCTAGGATCAGCAAGTCAGTACATGGTTAGATGAGGAATGACCTCAAAATTAAGAATAACATCAGAGCATCTGATACAAGTTTATTACATGAGAACCACTCCATGGAAGAGTAGGAACATCTGCTGCTTGAGCAATTAAAGACGAGCCAATTTTATCTCCCAATGCTGCCATAGAAGTTGCAGGAGGCCCTAGAAATACAATTCCCTTTGCATTCAATGCATCTGGCAGTTCAGGGTTCTCTGATGCATGACCCCAACCAGGCCAAACCGCATCAACATGTGTTATCTCTGCCATCTGCAAACATAGTATCATGAATTTTTATACACTATACAAGTACAGAACTTGTTTGTCGAAATGGGGTCATAGTATCTTTCAGACTGGAATCAAGTACATTGACCATTCTTATTTGGTAGCATGTATAACTAATGAAGACACAGCGGAAAGAGTGAATCAGTTAGTGGGCACTTGATCTTCTAAATGTTCCGAGACAAATAAGCAAAGTGGACTCTCAAAATTTATAGAAAATTCAGCTCGTTAATGACAAATAATTTATTATCTGAAGCTTCAGAATAGGAATGCCCTTGAAATTCAAACTACGCCAAGAGTAGATATGATGTGCCAAAATTATATCTGCCGAAAGTGCGGCATTGAGTATATCCTTCTTTTGTACATTGCTTCCTATATTTGAACCAATAAGCTAAGAGAGAATTTGAATGACCAAAAAGTTAAAAATTAATATGCATACCTCCACAATGAGTTGTACGTTGGCATAGTTATTGTTATTAGTCCCACCAGGAACTTCCACAAACTGATCGGCAATTCTGATATGCTCTGCATTGATCCTCATGTCTTCTGGCGTAGCCATGGCAACCAACAAGATTGCCTTCTCTGTTCCAAATGTTTCATAAGCCCATGTTCTAATGCTACGTATAAATTTGACAGCGGCCATGCCATTGTTTGCAATTAATATACTATGGATTGGCTTCTTTCCTCGGAGCGCATGGCAGAATTCATCCACTTCAGATATAACAGCTGGGCTCCTCAGTGGAAGTACCCCATTCATATACCCATTTCCACGACCAGTAGTCACAGATAACGACGGTCTCCTTTGTGCTTCTGACATACTGCACAGTACACAAAAACTTGAGGTTCCTTAAGTTGTGCTAATGTTCCCTTTTTTTTTTTACCCCAAAGACCAACAGAAACGAAGAATATCTATTTGAAGTGATAAGATATAAATATCAGATGAAAAGCAAAGAAATAATAAGGTAAGACAAGCTCCAATTACGTTGAGACTCCGACTAGCTTCTCAAAATTGAGCTTCGTGAGCAATTATCAAGCCATTGTCATGAAGCTATTGCTCTGACTTTATAGTTGCTTCACAAAAACTTCTAGAAGAACTAAGACCAAGTATATTCTGATACCAGTTGGAAGCAACCGATCGCACACAAGTAATAATCTCGGGTGTAGTATCATCAGGACCTACCTAATCAAGCAACTAAAAACGTGTACGAAAAGTTTAACTATACCACTATAGGGAGTGAAAATTACAACTTTGATTTCTATTAAACTAAACATTAATCAAAAGGCCGATAAGCAAGACGACAGCACGCTACCGCCCTCCCAGAGTTCCAATTTACCAATATCATATGAGACTTCAAACAGCAGGGTCGTTAGTGATACAGGAACAACACCCAATTCAAAACAGGATCTCAAACTGACATACGAACCTGAAAAATTCAATCTTGTTATCAAAGTTGGACTCCAACTGTGATTACGGGTAACAAAGCATCAATCTTGAGAATCTAAAAGCGCCGGCCCGTCGCAAAGTAAGAAAAGGAGAGAGAGAGAGGGAAAATGGACATATGTTCCTGTGTTTTCTATGTAGCGTGTGGGATGCAAGAAATTTCCTGTTATGTAATGTCCATTCACAGCCTTGAAGCCATTGTTGTATCTTCTTGGTATGGTTTCGTGTGTGCGTTTTAAGTGAGCCAGTTTTTTAAGTGAAATTTTGCAGGTAGTTAGGTACGAGTTAGAGAGGTGGGTCTTCAAGTTTTAACGGCTTTTAATGACCCTGCACGTGGTACCTGCCCCTGCCACACCACCATCTCATTTTGTAGTTCTTCTCTTCAAAGTTCAAACGGAGTAGTTCCCATCTACCCCCATCTCACTAGTTAAGTCTGTTAAGCAAACAAACAAGAACTACCAAAAGCATTATACAAGCTAAAAAGGTCCCATCCCATCCCATCCCATCCCATCTTTTTCACTTTTTTACTTTCTGGACGTTTTCCCATTTCCCGAATTTCAGCTAAATAGATAAACTCAATATTTATTGCCCTTCAGTTTCTGTGGTCAAAGTTTCGTTCTTTTGCCTTTCTTTATGTTCTCCACGTATTTAATGGAAATTTAGGTTTGTTACATGGTTTTCTTACAATCCCATCCCACATCAACCAACAAACAAAGCTTTGTATCGTCAAACGTTGGTTTTTATAGGGTGGTCTTGACTCTTGACTGTGAGTTGGGTGGTGTTGTCGACCAACCCTTCTTTTTCTGTTCATATGGTAACATCTACCTTCTATAGTATAAACACCTATGAAATAAGATAGAAAAGGAAAAAGAATATGTGAAGCATTGATTTTGATTAGTATGTGTACAGGTGAAGAAGGGTTTGATTGGTAATATTAATATGAAATATTGGTAGGTATATTAATTTGCCATAAGGAAGTTCGGTTATGGTTGGAGGTTAGGTCTATCCTTGCCTTCCTTATTGAGTTTGATGATAGCATTTATGTCTATCTATTCTATGTTCATTGGGTCATTTGGGAAACAAATCCTTTCCAAGGAATATGAAATGTTATGTTGACTTTATTCATTGTTAAAATTAGTATTTAAAAAATAGGGAATAATTTTAAATGAAATAGAGTTGTTTGCATTCATTAGTTAAATCCATAAATTAGTCGATAAGGTTTTAAAATTTTGATCTTTTTAAACACAAAATTGAATAACTAATCAAAGGATAGATACATCATTCTAAGGTGCTCAAGGCTTAGTTAATGTAATGAGGGGAGCATCCAGCATCCAGCATCCTATCCTAGTCCTTAGAAAATGAACATCAAGCCACCGGTTCTCCATCATGCGTCCGTTTTGGGGAATTGGAAGACTAGATCACAAGGTTTCTTGAGGTTGCAAAGTTTCTATTTTTTTAGTAGACTGACTTTCACTTGTGTTGTTTGATGTTGGCTCACCAACTATATAATTATATTGGGAATTTATTGGTAACTGTTTAGTGTTGAAAAATTGCTTTAGTCATAGTTAGTTAGCAGATAGTGCTTTGAACTCTGAATGTAACTTGAGTTTAATTTGTGATTAAATAAACATCTTTTATTTTCTAATTAGTAGTACTGCCTTTGCCTTATTAATATGAAACCAAAAGGAAGGAAGGCTGCAGGTGAAGAGGCCCTGCGATATTATCATGACGTGCCACTTTGGTCCCACAAGTTTTTGATAGGCGGGCCATTGGCCGTCTTGTTTTGTGTCATGCACTAGCACTGCACTATAAAAGGCAGCTAAAACGAAAGACAACAAGGAACAATCAGTAGCTTGGAAAGTATAATTTTCTCATCCACTGGTTCTTCATCCAACAAAAAATCTTTCAGTCAAAAGGCACAGGCACAGAGCATCGCGTTAAACGTGTGTGTTTTTAAGCAAGAACATTAAGAGAGACGCTAGAAATGATGGGGGACCCGACCCGACCTAACTAACCTAAGAGGTGGAGAATGGGAGTTCACAACGAAAGGATAAAACGACACGAAGCTTCTCTGCCTCGTATATTACGGGCCATAGGCAAAAGTATATTACAGGCCATAGGCAAAAGGTTAAGTTAAGTGATTGTGTGGCGGTGGCCAACCTGGAGCTTCTCATCTGGGCCTCTTGGGTTCATTTCACGTGACATATGGGTATAATTATAAGGGACTATCTAAACCTTTGCCCTGCCCTTACCTAACACCACGAGCTATTCCTCCTCCTACCCCTTTTATCCTTACCTACAATTAGAGGGAAGAACCCCGGAGAGTTCCCACGTGAAATCTAGTAGTGCGCATAATTACGTAAAGGAGTTCGTTATTACTGATATTATTATTTTTGATGTATTTTACTATTTTTATTAATTTTTTAGTAGATGAATTACATATATTAAATAAATTTATAATTAAAAGCTGACAAACTTTAATTAATAAAGATTTATTTTGAACTTTCAATCCCTAACCTTGGGTTCTGTAATTTCGTAAAAAAAAGATAATGCCTAGAAGGGGTATCAACATCATACATGTTGCACAATTTGCGGCCACTCATCTGACCAACCACATAAAATTTATTCCAGCATTCTGTCCATAAATTGCTTTATGATACATCCTCTGTATAACACAGAAATGCCTTGTCTTTTAGAATTTTTGTTCCGTTTGTGCGTGTGGTACTGGTTGAATGAATCAGTATATACTGAAATGTTTTACTTTGTATTCTTGTACATAAAATTAAATAAAGCCAGTTGCTCCATATGCATGTCAAACGTGATTATCCTCCGTCGTTTAAACTTGGTCTTCTCCATTTTCTGCTCTTCATCTTGTTTTGTGACAATCCTCGAATATTTGCCTGGAACAAAAAGAAACTTACCCAGAAAAAAAAATGGAATTGTACGAAACAAGCTCTCTAAACAGTCTCTTCGAAAAGTAGGGTTAGAGGTGATTGCTATTAGGATCATTCGGTATCAATATTCTTGATCCAATAAGATTTATAATTCGTAATTTTAAAACTAGTTACTCATTCTGATTCTGAATTTTGTGACACTAGTTAATAAGTAAACTTAGAAAAGAAAAAGACTTGTTAAGATGATTTATTAGACATAATCTTTTTGAAATAACAACTCCTGATCCAATAAAGAGGAAGTTCTAGATATATTAAAAAGTTTGTCTCGAAACCAAGCAATCGTAAACGTATAAAAAGAAAACCTGGTATTGTTTGTTAATTAATAACAAAAGAATCAGAATTAAAAAAATAAGAATGAGAATCAAAATAGGAATGTAATTTGCTTATTTGATATGTAAATACTAAAAATGAAATTATAAAAATTAATACTTATCAAATATTAAGAATCGTAATGATAATTTTTTGTTATGTTGGATCATTATGTTATTAATTTGTAAATAATTAATTAAAATATTTTTTATTATAGTTAATTGATAAAATTTTTTGTATTTAA
>JAOTAZ010000002.1:5742601-5756492 GCA_025629785.1 Erythroxylum oxycarpum | reverse complement strand
ATATGTTGGTAATAGATATAAATTATAATCATAAATTTAAGATCTGATTAATTAAACTCTTTAAATTTTTCTTTAATTATTTAATCAAATAACTTTATTCATAGATCAAGATTAGCTTTAGCAACGCGTTATGACTACATAAATATTTAGGCATGTCAACTAACCTTTTTTTGCATGATTTTTATATATAATTTAATTCTTTCATTATACAATATTTTGATTAGACATAAAAAATGGAATCAATGTCTACTCCATTTGAGTCCAATCATATTAATTCTCCACTATTAGTAATTGATTATATTAATACAATTTGTAAACTATTTTACAAAATGGCATTCCACATTAGACAAATATTTTATGAATTAATACCAATTAAGAATAATATAACATTTTTCTAATTACTTTAGGGTGATAAATCTTATATTGATCACTCAATCATCTCTATATAATTCTTGCAATGTGTAATAACTACCAATTAAGCTATCATTGACTATAATAGGTCTTAAATATTATCAAAACATAGCAATCCTTAAATAAGATACTTCAAAGATCTCAAGTCAAATGATTACTTATACAATCATCACAATAATACTTTTATAGATATACAAGTAATATTTATTCTTATATGAGATCAACTTAGAGGATTTGTTCTTTTGTAAGCACCTATATATTTATTTAAGTATCTCGTTATACTTTAGTTTATGAGATCGATTATTTCCTTCACAAGAAATAAAAATAACATGTAATAGTCTTTTTACATTATGTTAATATTAAGTCTTTATAGAACAATGACTTAAAATAATTTAGAGATAATACATAAATGCAATATGAATCTCATAATTACAATATCATCATAATTTTATTTGCAATGTATATTTACCTTATAAATTTTATCGTAGACATCTACATATGTATAAGGTAAAGAGCGCATCTAAATAATTTTGTCAATCAACTATAATCAATTGATTAGTAGTAAGGCATAGCCAAAGAAACGTATCTTTAGTACTTTGAACATACTCATTAATTGCTAGCAAATTACCTTCTTTTCTAATTTATAAAGCCAAATTTCAAAGTGCAAACTTGGGCATTAAATATACGTGGCTTCTAGCTTTTTATATGCCCCACATGATAAAGACGACAAAACAATTTGAAGTACAAAGCCTTTGGTATTAAACCCATTATTTAGCTCAAAATTAATCGATCTTGTTGAATCCAAGTGAGCTACACTGAGTTGATCATCATCAACTAATCTTTGAGGGAGGTTTAAGAGTGTCATCAATAAATTTGGCAAGATCCTAGTTGTATAATAAGGGTAAAGTTTGTGATATTGTTTTAACTGGAAGTTAGTGAGCAATATTTGGCATATTAGTAATGAAGGAAGTGAGTGATTGTCTTGTGACCGTTTATATAGAATAAAATGTCAACATGATGGCAGAAAAATGTTAAACTGTCACGTGCCTATTTTTAATTGCTTTGAAAAAGTCTTAGTCTTTGAGTAAGTCCACTAAATGATTCTATTTTGATTTATTAGCTGCTTTAGAATAGCTTAGTTTCCTTGTAAATAGCTATTCTGTTATGCTTTGCTGCTATAAAAGCAAATGAATAAAATAAGTCCAGGCATCAGTTAAAACAATTAAACGTCTTCCAACGTTGAGGCCTTGGTTTCCTCTATTTAACCAGTTTATCATCTAATTTTCTCTTCTTAAATTCTTGTTCTCTTATTCATAATAGGTCAACGCAAGGGCAACTAGCAGTTCGTACCAATGTCATCCCAAGCTACCCTGAAGTGCTTTCCACCCCATAAAAATAAACGGCATAGAGAAATAATTTTGTCCAGAATCACAACCGAAATGGGGAAAGCCTGGAGCCAAAATGATAGAACCCCTTGGATAACCGAGTTAACTAGTTCACATAGTCCAGCATAGGAGAGACTCTTCCCATTCCATGTAATTATATAAGCTTCCACAACCTCCAGTGGAACTGAAAATTGAGCTACAGATATTTTCATAGGAGCTAAAGGGATACCCAGGTACCGCACAGGAAAGTCACCGAGGGGAAAGTCTAGTAATTGGAGGACTGCCTCTCTTTCCCATCCCCACACACCCCCCAAGTAGATATGAGATTTTGTAGAGTTGAGTTGTAACCCTGACACCTCCCGGAAGTGGTGCAAGCTCGCTACTAAAATCTGTATGGATGGAAGGTCTCCACGGGCAAATAGCATTAAATCATCTGCAAAGGCAAAATGCGTAATGCCTAACCTCTTACACCGCAGATGAAAATTGAAGAAGGAACCGGAAGTGTTTTGTTTCATACTACGGGAAAAGTATTCCAGACACAGGAGGAAAAGGAGAGGGGACATCGGATCCCCTTGCCGTAATCCTCTCCGACCCTTAAACATACCGTGTAAGGCCCCATTAATGGACAGTGAGAAGGAGGATGTGGTAACACACTCCAGCACCCAGTTAGAGAATTTAGTGGGGAAGCCAAGGCCAGTCAACATTTCAGATAAGAACTCCCAAGAGATAGTGTCGTATGCCTTTGTGAGATCAATTTTGAGCATACACCGAGGGGAGATGCGTTTGTGACAATAACCCCAAACAAGCTCTTGTGCTAAGAACACATTATCGAACATATTCCGACCAGGGATGAAGGCCGCTTGAGCTTGGTCTACCAATTTACCCACCACCAAATTCAGCCGGCTTGTTATGATTTTTGTAATGATCTTGTAGACCACATTTAGACAAGCAATGGGTCGGAAATCAGTAACTTGCGAGGTGGAATTGGTTTTAGGCAAAAGAGTGATGGCGTTGTGATTCAACTGCCGAAGCAATTTCCCATTGGTGAAGAATTCCTGCACTGCAGCTTGCACATCTTGCCCAACTCGGTGCCATTGATTCTATAGGTGGTAGTACATGGTCGTTCTTAATTGGTGGAGCGATTTATTTGATTAATTCCATTAACAAACGAGACCTCAGCCTGTTAACTAGCTATGGGATAGTTAGACTTATTATTGAATTGACTTGGAGTATTGTATTGACTTAAAGGAATTTGTGGGCTGCTTCGTGTCTTTCAATGGGCCTGGAGCATTGTATTGATTTAAAGGAATTGGTGGGCTGCTTCGTGTCTTTCAATGGACGTATTGGATGCCTAAGATTGATAAAAATAAGGAATAAAGCAGATTTGGTTTCAATAAAAGAAAATGTTGGTTTTTAGAATTGGTATAAAATGAATTTTGATATAAACTCCGGTCCAAACACGTACAGGCGTACGTTTATGTTCATTTTCAGTCATCCAAAGTCAACGCTAACTGCAACCAATGACTTTCTTTCTTTCCAAGACAAAGACTAACACACAATGAAATGGTGAATGATAGATAGATATAGATATGTTGTTACGTGTAGGCTGGCGGTCGATTATAGAGAACACCGTACCAGAGCTGAGACAGAAAGTGGTAAAATTAAAAATAAATTACAAGATAGAGAGAGAGAGAGATGGGTGCGAGCAGCGATCCAACACAGGACGGCTCCGACGAGCAACAAAAGCGCTCCGAGATCTACACCTACGAGGCTCCATGGCACATTTACGCTATGAACTGGAGCGTCCGCCGCGACAAGAAGTACCGCCTCGCCATCGCCAGCCTTCTCGAGCAGTACCCTAACCGGGTCGAAATCGTCCAACTCGACGACTCCAACGGTGAGATCCGCTCCGACCCCAATCTCTCCTTCGAGCACCCCTACCCTCCTACCAAGACCATCTTCATCCCCGACAAGGATTGCCAGAAGCCCGACCTCCTCGCCACCTCCAGCGACTTCCTCCGTGTCTGGCGTATCTCCGACGACCACGACCAACCCCGGGTAGAGCTCAAGAGCCTTCTCAACGGCAACAAGAGCAGCGAGTTCTGTGGGCCTCTCACGTCCTTCGATTGGAACGAGGCTGAGCCCAAGCGCATTGGGACCTCCAGCATCGACACTACCTGCACCATTTGGGACATCGATCGCGAGGCTGTCGACACTCAGCTCATCGCTCATGACAAGGAGGTCTACGACATCGCTTGGGGAGGCGTTGGGGTCTTTGCTTCAGTCTCGGCTGACGGGTCGGTTAGGGTTTTCGATCTAAGGGACAAAGAGCACTCCACGATCATCTATGAAAGTTCGGAGCCAGACACGCCGTTGGTTAGGCTGGGATGGAACAAGCAGGACCCCAGGTACATGGCCACCATCATTATGGACAGCGCCAAGGTGGTTGTACTTGACATTCGCTTCCCGACGCTACCGGTTGTGGAATTGCAGAGGCACCAAGCCAGTGTCAATGCTATAGCTTGGGCTCCTCATAGCTCTTGCCATATATGTACGGCTGGGGATGATTCTCAGGCGCTGATTTGGGATCTGTCCTCCATGGGCCAGCCTGTTGAAGGGGGTTTGGATCCCATTTTGGCTTACACTGCAGGAGCTGAAATCGAGCAACTTCAGTGGTCTTCATCTCAGCCTGATTGGGTTGCCATTGCATTCTCTACTAAACTTCAAATTCTTAGGGTTTGAGCTTAAAAGCTTACTGTTCTTTAAGAAGTGTTTAGAGTAAGCAAGAATGACTTCTCTTTGCAATTCCTAAAATTGTTACTAAGAAGAATTCAGAAACCTTACTTGTCTACATTTTAGTTCTATCATATCATGGTATGTATGTTCCCATCTCTCCGTCATTTCTCTTTATTAGCACATTCATTTGCATGCTTTGTTGCTGTGTGTCACTCTTTCCTACTTAATGTTTTCTCCGAGACTTAGCCTGATGTACGAGAATGGAATCGGTTTTCCTTCTACGTATTTAAGCGTTTCTATCTCATGCTCTGTGGTAGAGAAAATACAAAAGGGTGTTGTTTTCAAACTGGATGGCTTTTCTCTCTTTTCTGTGGCTTAGATGCTTCTTCTGTATCCCTGACGCGTGCCATATGGCATAGTTTGTAGAGCGTTACGGTGTGATTTCAACACTTGGAGTTAACATCTTTGGTGGATTGTGGCTAGAATCATTAATGCAAAATTTTCAGGCGCAGCCTAGTTGAATTGTGGATCCATCTGGAAAGAGTAAGCGACCAAAAGATGAAGGCTTTGTTGTGTCTAAAGGTGGGTAGAGAGAGTGATTGTTGTAAAGAGAAAAGCAGGTTAATCACGTAGATTGTTTATGATTCTTCAAGAAGGATATGATAAATTTTTTATTTAGTTCTTGAAATGCAATGCATTGCCTTGTACATGTTGTACAAATGCCATTGAAGTTGGGTAAGGTGACAGCGTGGTGGTGTTGGGGAGATGTAGGGGCATCCTCAATGGCTTTGCGGTGGAATCACAGAGAAGACTACTCCTTTACACGTATGTAAATATGACTTGTTGGTCCATGTATGCAATATGTTGTTCATCTTGAATCTGCAGAATGAATGCTAAATAAGTGATTGAACATTGTGATGAGGAATGTATGAAATCTGATGAATCAAGATACGGTGATATGAAAATTCAACATCTCAAGATTCTTAGGGAATTTGAATACCTTATATCACTTGCTTCAAACATTTCTGGAATGAAGTGCCTCATTGATTTAGGCATATCTTATCTCTGTTATCTTAGGTTCTAAATTGTGCATGTCCAAACCAAAAAGTTATTGAGAGTAATCGGGATAAAGAGAATTTATAGTTGTGTTAATCACTCTTGTGGCTTTGAAGTATACATGGTGTTTGGGGTGAAGAGAGCTGATGGATTTGAACAAAAGTGAGGCTTTTGGGATGGGTTTCATTGAAGAATTTGAATGGTAAAAGTGTTCAGGTAATAAGAAAAATTAAGTAGCAATTTTGATCAAACATATTCTACTTAGATTGAAATGTATATGTATAGGAAGAAGAAATATTCTTCCGTGTTTGAGTTCAGGGTTGTAATAATAAGGTACATAATTAAAGTTATTACGATGTTAAATGACTTAGATCTACTCTGGCTTTTTATTAGAAATAATTTCTCTATTAGTTATGAGTAAGATTGTGTATTTTTGGGTCTCCCGAAGTCTTACGTCTCAGTAAAGTTTTTACTGAAATGCTACAGATTTGCTCTGGCTTTTTTCACTAAATCTAGTATCAGGATTGAAGTGTTTAATGAGAAGAAAAGCGAGCTTCGTTGACGCATTTTATTTAATAATGAGGTGTGGTGGATCGCTTGCTGAAAGCACATACAGTGAAGACTGGTTTGGAATCCATTCTGCCAAGTGTACCAAGACTTTTTCTCATTTAATATGTTTTTATACCTCGAGTCATATTTGTCTAAATTCCAAAGTAAACAGGCTGCATGTGTACTTTTGTGAGTATATTTGCTGGAAATCATCCCTTTTTTTTTTTTTTTTTGCTACCACTGAATGGACTCACAGAGAACTCTTAGCAATAAGTCTCAAGAGTAGGATGTTACTTAATCCTGATTTGTATCCTTTCTCAGATGGAAAAGGAACTGATAAGACTGATCTTTGCTATTTGGTATTGAGGTGGAGAGTGCCAAAAAGATCGAGTACATGATCTATGTTTGCTAGGGAGTTGGGTTAGTATGATTATTTTTGTATGATTTAGCTGTTTCTGCAATGGTATTTTATCCTTAATAGATTTGGTTATATGTAAATGTCTGTGGACTTGTAAAGGAACAAACAAATAGAGTGAGACTTGTAAAGGAACTGACAAATAGACATGAATAATCCAGGTTAAGGTTGATGGACTGTGACAGATCGAGTTCAGATCTCTTGTCTAATATTATAGTATCTTATTGTGTCTAATAAATTTCAGTCATTTATTCATGTGGGATCCACATGAAATCCGTGTGGGACTCACATAATAAATGATTGAGATTTTATGAGACAGAATAAGTCAAAGTAAAACTGAACAGAAAATCTGTAATCTTATTGATATATTTGATTTAGCCATTTCAATCCCATATGTCAGTTGTCGAAGGAATCGAAGATTATATTCTAGTGTGATCACTGATCAGACATCTGACATGTGCATTTATATAACAGCCTTAGCAAGCGACACTTGTTGCACCTTCGTACCATTTTTCAGTTTCTAGCATAAAGGTCTGAAGGACAGGAATTTGTTCGTTAAAAACATGTATTGTTATTTGGAAGTAGTGGGGAACAAAAGGAGGGTTAATGAGCGATCTAAATTATTATTTGGCACTTAGATTTTGTTGTGAAAGCACTCATCGGCTAGGATGGGATTCTTAAAATCATGCTGAAATGCTCTATGGGCAGTAACCCAAAGGGACAGTTAATCATTTTAAGGGTTGATGCGAAATCTGTAGCCGCAAGTTAAGTTGCTCCAGATAAAATGTCACAGGACAAGTATGTATATGCCTTGTCTCGCTTTTGATTAATAGCCTAAAGGAGGAAATCCTTTTAGTTTTACAACGACATTACATGATTCAAAATATACATTTCCTAGGTAACCGTAGATAAATGTATACATAAATAAAATCTTTTATTTTGGAAGTCCGTTCCACAAGTATAAACCCTAATCTTTTTCCAACTTAGAAGCAGAAGCAAGAAGCTAAATATGGCTATATGAGAAGAAGGTTTCTACTGAAATTTCAAGTAAAGTAACTCAAAGACTCTTTTCTTCAACATGGACTACAAAAGCTAGCTAAACTCCTTCCTTTTTGAATTTAAACCTGCAGAGAAGTCCACTAAATTATTACACCCTTTGGCTTTGGCTTTGAGGAAGAGTTGAATTTGGTAGCTCAAATCACATGACGTGACATCCAACAGTGTTGTCATCGCTGAAGTAATCCGTAGCTCTAGCTACTGGTGCTTGGAATAGTAATACTGGCTTTTCACTATATGTTGCAATATTTGCTGATGAAGGTATTGCACAACAAGGTACAGCTATTACATATGGCTCAACCTTGTTGCAGTAGTGGTTTGGATTGCTTCTCCCGCAAGCCATACCTCCCGAATGAGAACTTTCATCCTTCACAGCTTCATGGTTTGGAATGCTCTGCAACTCCTTCCTCTGCTGCTCTTTCTTTTGAACTTTATCTTCCCCCACACCCACATTTTTTTTCTCTTTAGCTTTTGCTTGCTCACACTCGGATTTTTCTTTTGTCATCAATTTGTCTGCAGCTTCTTTTCCAACATTTTGGGTACTCGTGTGCGTCAGCAGCTCTGCTTGTTTTCCAGCCTTAAGAAGTCTCTTAATCAAAATCTTCGGTTCCACATTTCCAAAAATTGTCACTTTGGGCTGCAACGGATCCAGTTCAGTCCTTAGAACTCCTGAAAAAAAAAGGTATTAGGATAAGAAAAAAGAGCAGCGGAAGTTGGAGCATCCATCTTTTCCCATGATTACCTTCAATACCTTGCAGTGCCTTCTTAACTTTTCTCTTGCAGCCATCACAGCAGTTAATGGACGCCTTGAGCTCAATCTTCTGAAACATAATTGAGCGATGAATTAAACTTAGTTTTAGAGAATAAATGCATGCACTGATTGAAAAAACAAAGACATACAAGAGGTAGCATAAATTATTGGTTAGAACTAACCTTTATGTCTACTTCCTTAGCCATTAATGTGTATTATGACCAAGTCGTCTTAACAGAGTGAAAGCTTTGAAGCGTATAAAAAGAGAGAGAGAGGAGAAAATTTTTTGCGGCTAATTGTAGGATGGTGTTTTAGCCTATTTATATTCATTGAAAGCAAAGAGGAATAACGAGAGTTGGTTTGTTCATATAATAGCCTTTGCTTTTGCAAGCATCATACACTTCTCTTTTCAATATATATATATATATTATATATATAGATTGGAAGTTCCAACCTATCAAGAGTTTGCAGACAGCGACAGCAAGTAGATACGTTGGACTACAATCTTCTTCAATGTTCATAAGCTACTCTGATCTTGAACCGATACTGTAACTTAAAAAAGCAATCGTACCTTTTGCTGCCATGGAATGGAAATTTACCCTGTGACCTGCTCGCTCCTTTAAAAGAAAGTTCACACTTGCATGCCTCCGGTATTTTCCAATTGGATAAGCTGAAAACTACATTTTGTACAGTAAGTCATCAATCCATTATTAATGTTTTTTGACATGATGATAAGTAATGATTATGTAAATAAATACAAATACCATTATTCATTATTTAAAATTTTTAATTTGAAAAATTCTAAATTTAGCCAATAAAAACATCATTTAAAAAAAATAGAGAAATTTACAATTGTTATCTTTTAAATGCGTACTAGATAAACAGCTTGATTGATGTAATGACTTGCAAATTACGATCGAGTACTCCTCACTAGATAGGTCTTATACGATAGAATTGATAAAAAAAAAAAGTAAGCAAAGAGATTCAAAAGATGTAGAGTTTAATCTACAAAATAAATCATGGAAATGTTCTTTGTTTTAGTTTGATTCGACTAAGGACCCTAATATTCGTTTTTAATATTTTTATGACGCATGCATTACTGAACTAATTCTTTTAACTTCTCTAATAATTCACAGCCAAGAACACAAAATTGTGGAGTTAGCGTAAGAGGATGAGGGCCGTACACGTGGATACATTGACCTAGAAAAGTGGAGTGGAAAGATAAGATGCAGGAGGAGTGGGATTGAATAATGTTAAAGAAACTGAAGCATTCAGGGGAGGGTTGATTCCATCCATAATCTAATAATAGGCGTCGAACATGACTCTGCTGTGAAATTGGGTTAAGGATTGATAGGCCACTAAATCACATCAACTATGCATCTATGTGTTCGCCTTATAAAATTAGGAATATTGATACCCACGCAACGCTAGGAAATTCAGCAGTATTAATATTCTGTACATTAAATGTAATGATATGATAAGGTATCCCTTTCGGCTATGCAATACAAAACATAGTCCTAAAGAGTTACAATTTTTGATGAGAAAGCCCTATCAACGCCACTCTAGACATTTGGATCTCTTACCCCATGTATGGTTCACGTCCGTGTCCTTGAGGACAGTGGACAAGGACACTATGTCCTGTCCAAAACCGGCGTTTGGTTGCTGTTGGACACAGATTTCTGTCCAGTCCACAATGGACACGGACAGAAATATCTGTCCAAGAGAAAAGTGTGGGACGAGAGAGAAAAGTGTGGGACGAGAGAGTAAAAAGTCTTACCTGACCTCCTGTGAACGTCTCCACAAACAGAAAAGAAAACAAAGAAGTTGAACAACCCATTGAACTACCGACTCAGACCTTCGCCGGCTTCATCTCCACTGCTAACACGGTGAGTTCCGGCGCTCTCTCTCTCTCGATCTCTCTTTATCGATATGCTTTTCGTTCTCAACCGGGTAGGAGTCTCTATCGATATGCTTGTAAGATCTGTATCTGAGATCTGTTGGTTGAGATGTTTCATTTGAACAACAAATGACTGCATCTTTGTTACGGTATATGAGCTAATCTCGTCCTCTTCTCTGGTTTCACAGAAACAGAGCTAAGCTCGTCCTCTTCTCGTCCTCTCTCTCCGTCGCTTGTTCCGTTTTGAAGGTACTCATTCTAATCTTACCAGTCACTGTCAAAACTGGGTTTTCGTCTGCGATGGATCGACTGAAACTCTGTAGATGGAAAAGCATGTTTTTTATATTCTTTGTTTCCATTATCATCGTTATTCATGTGATGTCTCCCGCGTCCCGCGTCCCTCGCAATCATCGTTATTCATGTGATGTTCGCTGCATTTTGATTGAGGTTGCTGTATTCTGTCTATATATATATATCTATAGGCAGACTTATCGACGGGCTTTCCACCATACATCCATATCAATTTTTACTTCTTTAACAGGATCTATTTGGCAAGACAGATAGAGAGATCTAGTTCAACTAGGAACAGATTGGAGAACTCACTAAAGACACTAGGATTCGATTTAGAAGCATTGTAGTGAGTTCATAATTGGGATCGGAATTGTCAATTCAAAATCTGTGTTTTACCTATCACAGGAATTATAAAACAAAGTTTCCGATTCCTAACCCAAGTCCATCGAATACGAGCATACCTATTTTTGCAGAACTCTGACTTTTAAGATGAGTAAAGAATTACAATTCTAAACTACTCAACTTTTCTATCTTTTCCTTTTTAGAATTCCAATTGGTTTGTGCGATTTACGCTTGTTGGTGTTTCCTTCCAGATCCCTAATCCCTATACTATAACCATTGTTTCTCAGGCCTAGGAGGTTTCAACATCACATATACCACCACCCATCCATGATATATGGTTCTTACATGAATCAATCTCATGCACATTGAACCTGGAAAGCCTTTGTAATTGACTCGAAAGAAAGAATCTAATTTCATATGCTGACTTACTACCTTCTTCTGGTTTTAATTCGAAGACCTTTTCTTTTCCAATTGCAATCTAGGTACAACTTCTCTTAAAAGTTGATGAATTTTCGTATGATGGGTGGAGAAGTTTGAGAGGAGAATATAAAACACGCATGTCCTCACTTGGTGGGGCTTCCCATTAAAACATGGATTAGATTTGGCCTTTATCCCGCCAACCATGTGCGGTCATAGTTTTGCTGGATCTCAGGTCTCTTTATACTCTTAAATCCCCAAAGTGCCATGATGATTCCCACTTTCCAGAAAATAGACATGATGATTCCCACTTTCCAGTCACAAGTTTTGTCTTCCATATTGTATAAACACAGACCTAGTTACATATAGAGGGAATTGCTCTTTTCCTTCTTTATGCCGCATATACATGCATGTTTAACTTAAAAGTTATTAATAATTAATAAAATATTTTACTTTGAAATTTAAATTAAAAATATCCAATATAATCATAATACGTAATCAATACATACTTAAGTCATGTACTGATATTTTCATTGCTCACAAAGTTATATATCGCGATGATTTTTGTTAGATTAATCATAATTTGTAATTTTTCTATCAATTAGTTGACGTTTATTGGTATTCATACCCATTTCATATATAACATGATTTAGGGTTTTAATGTGTGTAGCATAAGTCTAATTGTTTAATTTCTTAATTTAATTTTAAATTTCAGTAATTGCATTTAATAATTGTATAATTAGATTAATTGTTAGTTAATTCAGTTTTAAATTATGTTAGTAATTTTTCATTATTTTTATTTTCTAATTAATTTTTAAGTTCATTGTGTTTAATTTGATTGGATTTTAATTATGTGTTTTTTACAATTGAATAATATAGTGAGTACATGACTGAAGTGTACTCACTATATAATTAAAAATATAGTGAGTATATGGTTATTGTAATGATATTTGCATTGGTCGTACATCAAATGTTTTTAGCAAAAGGTTACTTAAAACTTTGGTTACACTTATCAAAATAATCACTTCTTTGTCAGGAATCTCACTTTTAGTTTTCACTAAACTGGAATACAAACAATTTAGAAAGAACAAGTAGGCATATTAATTATTAGAACTATTATTCATTAGCACAAACAGTCACCAATTGTATACATCCTTACAATATGACCATATATACCCCTTCTCTTATTATAACTTCGTTAATTAGCTGGTGTGTAGTTTTTGTTGCTATTGAGTTGTGAGGTGATCATTTTAGAAAAACTGAATGTTATGCCTATCCTATATTCACAAGAATCTAAATTGCGTGTTGTTCATTTCCTACCCATTCTTGTTGGAGTTAATGTTAATTATTACATGTCTCATCAATTATCTCAATATGTTCTACAAGGTATCAAGATTGTCTATAAATAGGATCAAGAGTTAGCTTTTGATTTATGCTAATGCTCATCATTTATTATCTTGGTTACTTGAAATAAATGAACATGTAAATATATTCATAATGTAGTTGATGATCATTATATGCATTTCTCTGCGCAGATATTTCTTCTTACAATATCTGCACCGAATGGATAGAGATCAGATGTTTACGTGTTTGGCTTTGTTTGAGCTTTTGAATGGGCAAATGAATATGTTGAGAATGTTAATGTTGTTATGCTTGTATGTTTATACAAAACAACGTCGTAGAAGTGAAAATGCTCAAGGTTGTCGGGCATTAACAGTACCACACAGACAAGCCAATATCTATCGGATTTTGCAAGAGGGTGATAGGAATAGTCAGTGGGATTTAAGGATGGACAATAATGCATTTACATTGTTATGTCAAATGCTTCAAGGCCATGGTAGGTTAAGGGATAATGGCCATGTGCCCATTGAGGAAAAAGTCTTAATCTTCCTCAGAATATTAGCACAAAATGAATCTAATCGAGTATTACAAGTTCGGTTTCTGAGGTCAGGCGAAACAATAAGTAGAGCCTTCCATAGTGTGTTGAAAGCGGTTATCCGGCTTCGACAACTGTTGCTTGTGAAGCCAATACCCATCCCAGAGGATTGCACAGACCATAGATGGAAATGGTTTAAGGTTAGTGACATTATGTAGCCACAGTTCATTGCCTCATTTTACTGAATGTCATTGGTTAACGAGACTATTTGGTTGTTGCAATCTTAAACATAGGGTTGCCTAGGTGCGCTGGATGGGACTTATTTAGACATAATAGTTCCAAAAGTAGACAAACCCAGATACAGAGGAAGGAAAGGGAGGATATGCACTAATGTTTTAGGAGTCTGTGATAAGGACTTAAACTTTGTTTATGTCCTCGCTGGATGGGAGGGATCCGCAGCGGATTCAAGGATTCTCCATGATGCTGTGAGTAGGCCTCATGGTCTCCAAGTTCCACGGGGTATGTAAGATGCCAATAGTTAGAAATTGTCAATGTGCTTTTTGGAGTGTTGATCACAACAACATTAGTGATTGTGTTTGTTCCTTATAGGAAATTATTACTTAGTAGATGCGGGCTATACCAATGGTCCTGGTTTTCTTGCACCTTATAGAGGCACAAGATACCATATTCAAGAGTGGGCAAGAGATGG
>JAOTAZ010000002.1:5709662-5720240 GCA_025629785.1 Erythroxylum oxycarpum | reverse complement strand
CTTTTAGAGTCTCTCACAATCTCGAACGTCTCTGAATTTCCAGGTATATTAGAAACAGCTATCATGTTAACTCCGTTTCCTTTGGTATCCAATCCCAGGAATTGTTTGTTTAAGACCCTAAAGTTGAAACTTGTTTCGCTAATCCTCCATACCTACAAATTCAAGCATGACATAAGACATCCACCCATACCTTTCTGAAATCTAATTGATTCCTCTGTAAACGCTAAGAAGACAGTAACTCACTTTGAATGTTTCCCAAGTTGAGGCGCTTGATCTGTTTGCAACCAATAAAGAGCCTCCACCGGACTCTGCACAAAGATAATTGTTGAATTTGACTGATCTAAACTGAAGTTCAGTTCCATCCTGGAAGAGATTTCAACATTTAGAAGAATAACAATAAGATTACTAAGAGCTCAGAACTCAGAAGGGATCAAGACAACAAAAGTCATGAGATTACCGACTGGACAGTAGCAGTAAACCGGAAAGCAAAGGTAAGAAGTGTGTACAAACCAGGAAGTCATTATTGGGAATGCCGTCAAAGAGGGAAGGTGTCATCCATCCTTCAGCAATAAGCCAACCTCCAAGATTGACCGCTCTAATCCTAAAGCTGCTATTTACATTCCCGTGAGAAAGACACAGCATCAAGGATAGGACACATATTGTCAATAGCAATTTTGTTGAGTATATCATCATCTTGGGTAGTTCTGCTTCTAATGGTCTCTGCCCTTCTTCTTTTATATAAACTTCTATATTTCATTTGGGTAGTTTAGTTTCTATATCTTGAGTCTCTGAAAATGAATTAAGTTAGAAATGAAGTTCTGGTCAATAGACTTCAAATCCTCTACCCATTGAAGTGTTTTGAAATCCCTTGAAGCATTAAGGAAACCTCGTTACAGCTTTCATCCGTTAATTCCGGTGGTTAGGGACTCTAATTCGTATAAATCACTTCAAAGTAGGCTAGGAAATTAGGACTGCAGGTCATTGTTTTCGTTATCCCACAAACAGGTGTAATTTAGTGAGTCAACTAAGTCAATCTCCATTTTCCAGTTAGTGTGGACGCCTCATAAGGTCCTTGTTATGGGCCAGGATACACATGAATGGATAGAGATGCTGGTTTCTCAGTCGCTATCGATCATAAAAGCCATTCAATTTTGCCATCATTATGAAGCGAAGTGTGAAAACTCCAATTGCAATGAAGGGGAAGCCTGTATGTTTAACAGCAGGTAAAGAAAATTGCTGCTGATTTATCGGTCAGTTGCAACATGAAAGTGTTATGATTACATTCGCCTTTCTTTTTTCTGTGAGTTAATTATGTCTGCTATTCAAAAGGTTAGTGAAAATTGTACTTAAAGAGGCGCCAAACAAGAAGTGTGTTCTTTTGACAAGGATTGATATAAGAAGTTGAAGCAACTCCTTGCCAGACCGTATATAAAACCTATTCATTAACCTACTCCTGTGCGTGGAACCAGCTTTCCATGTGCATAAAGAATTGGTAATAATAAGATCATTGATTTCGATCCTTAGGCCGGCCATCAAGAGACCAGATCACTAACATATGCGTTGTCCTGTAAGAAGGGCTCCCCCCTGAATTGAAAATGACATCGATGAACCAGCAGCGTCATAGGCGCGCAATATAAAAGAGAATGGAATCGAGCCCGTCAACTTTGCGCATACTATGTTAAAAGAATGTACGTTGATACTATGTTAGGGTAATTATTTTTTCTACATTGTAGCCCTATTTTTTATAATAATATAATTGAAGGGTAAATAACTATTTTTTCTACATTATAGCCCTATTTTTATAATACTAATAATATAATTCACCAATTGCTATTATTTGAGAGCAATATCAAGTAAATTATTATTACTATTTGAGTGTATATTGAGTAAATTATCATAATATCACCGTTATTCAAATACATGTTATTTGATTCCTTTGACAAGTATTTTTTTTAGGAGTAACAATCTACGTGCCTATAAGAGGAAATGTACTCTTAAGACCACTCTATTTTAATTTTGAAGAGACATTTTTAGAGCAAGTTCTTTTTTTAAGATTGTTTGTTAAGGATTCAATGTCTTTGAATATCACTCCAAAAGTAAAAATCTGAATGATGAAGTAGAGCGCCTTTCAGGTACTCATCTCTACGAAGTTTCTATAAAGTGCCTTCCACTTTGGTTCCATTTAAGAAAAGATGGAAACATGACGCAACCAGGAAAAAAGAAATAATTCAACTTGGTCTTAAAAGCTTTATACACATGGAAGGCGGTGTTAGGGTGTCTCATATTGCCTAGATATCAAAATGTTAAAGAGTTTATAAGTGGTAAGGGTCAATTATCAAAATAATTAGTTCTAATTATTTAGACAATAGTTAACCCAAGCTCAATTCTTGATAGTAGACTCTAAACCCTGCCAATATTTAAAACCTCAATATGATATTAGAGCCTTTGTGACCAAGTGGTCGTGAGTTCAAATCCTACCAACCACCTATTATTCAGCACAAGGTAGAATAGGCCTGTGCAAGTTTCAAGTCTAAAAGGCTTTCACTTGAGAAGGTGTGTTAGTGAATATATAAAACTAATTAAGTTGGCCTCTCACAACAACTTAAGCTATTGTGGTGAAATGATCACTTAATATGGTATCAGAGCAGATTTGGTCCGGATTATTAATTTTCCGGTTATCTGTCTGGATATCCAGTCCCAACGGCCCGATCCGGTTATCACTGCGTATATTTCAACTGAGAACTGGATGTATAGTCCCAGTTGCACTTGAGGAGGAGTGTTAGAGTGTCCCATATTGCCTAAACATCAAAATATTAAAGAGTTTATAAGTGATAAGGGTCAACTATCTAAACAATTAATTCTAATTATTTGAATAATGGTTGACCCAAGCCTAATTTTTTTATAGTAAAATTTAAACTTTGTCCGTATTTAAAAACTCAATAGGCAGCTGTTATCTCATTCACACAGTTGTTTCGATTGGGCAGTTCAGTAAGAAAAAGATTGTAAAGAATATCGCAGATCGTTAGCATGCTTAATTGCAATTCTTGGGCATGCTTGCTCTTTAATTAGCTTTTGGAAAATAAATCTACATAATGAGATTGAAGCACCGATGCGTAAGAAAGGTGTTTTTATATATATGGGAGGAATTTTTAATTATTATTTCTATATATGTATATTTATAAATTTTAAAGTATTTATTGTTTTACCAATTATTCTATTCCGATCAGTCGTTTGCTTCAAACTGTAATAAAGCTGCTTCAAAGTCATAAATAGCAGCAATAATATTTAGTAAAAAATTTGAAAAAGTCTAATAATATACAATTTTATTTTTAATTCATATTATACTAAAAATATAAAATATAGATATCATTATAACCAAGAATTCTAACTTTATGTTTTTTTTTTTTATAAAATGAGTAAAGATATGTTAATATATAGCAAAAGCTGTGCCAAGATTGCAAAATTGCAAGGTTTCGGAAAAATCACAGGAAGGCCCTGTTTGACAATCAGCTGATTGCATTAGCTGTTAGCTGATTCTATTAGTCTATCAGCTGCTTTGACCAGCAGATTGCATTAGCTGTTTGTTAGAGATGTTTGGTAAAATTAGTTGTTTAGTATTAGCTGTTTATGTGTAAAATAACTTATGAAGACATGACTTAAAAAAAATTATAATCGTATGAATATTATATATCTTAATATTTCGTTGAATATTCTTATAGGAATTTATATTTTATATATTTAATTCTACAAAAATTAAATTTATAACTATATAAAAATATATAATTTTTTTTATGCTTATAAATTAACCACTCCTGTTAAAGAAATTTGTTTTATCATCTTGGTAATTTCCTTTTGTAACAAATATTTTTACCAATGTTTTAAAAACAAACAAGAAGTTTAAAGTAAATAAGTGGTTTAATAGATAGATTAATACTTTTAATATATTTACAATAACACTATCAAGATGACATTATTTTAATTATAATCAAATCAAATTTAGGCTAAGAAAAAGTTTGATAAAAAAATTAGCTCTTATTCTACCAAATTATACAAGATGCCAAAACTTATTCTGATAAAGCCTATGCATATGTCTGTTTGATTACCGAGAAAATAAATATTTCTAGAAGAAAATTAATCAGCAATATGCCTGTTTGATTACCGAGAAAATAAATGGCTCTAGAAGAAAATTAATCAACAATTCATCCCACACAAGAAAATTAATAACTTGCATTTACTTTATTGTTTCTTAGGCTCAATGGGAAACGTACATGTATAGTGGGTGAGGTCACTGAATAATAAAGTAATGATGTGACATTTTGAACTCTAGTGCTGCCTGATATACGGTGAGAACCATTTCTACGATGAGAACCTAGAAATGGGAGAAATGCAAGGAAAGAGCAGGTGAAATGAGGGTAGAATCGGTAAAAAGAATAAAAACATCAGCTGATTCATCAAAACGCTCCACGATATGAGCTTATTCAATATCAGCTTATTGGTATGAATAAGCTGACCAAATCAGCTGATAACTTGACAACTTAAACAGCTTATTTATAAAGTCAACCAGCTGTTTTAGATCAATCAGCTATATTTTAGCTGATCAGCCACCAACCAATCAGCGAAAAGCATCCCTTTCAAGCGGCAGGTTTTGTCTGAAACTGACAGCAGCAGCGTCAGAGATGGTAATTGGATGACTGCACACTGGTTAAAATAAGATTTTAAACCATATCAGAAAGAAAAGCTCATAGAGCGAAGCTTATAGACTTTCTAAAATAGAATCTCAAAATAATAGAAAGAAAATAAAATCAACACCAGGTTCACGGAAATTGTTTTCACCAAGTTCAATCCAATTTGTATGGAAAAGCTAGGCACTCATCAGTTTCTTCTGAATAGAGACATGAAGAACACAACATTCAACCATATTAAAAGAAGTTAAAGAGTGGTGTACTGTAAAAAGTGGTGAGAGTATGCTTTATGGAACAGCTTCATGTTTTTGTTCGTTCAAGTTAAGTTTGCAAATCTCGAAGAATGCCTATGATTCAGGATGCCAACTAGATTATTGCTTCAATAGCCATATTGCATAAACAAGAAAAGATTTTCATGATCTCCAAGGACTCCTCATCACCCAAGCTAGAATGTATTAGACAACTTTCTTAATCCGCCGCGGTGATATGCATAATCAATGTGATACTGAGCTAAACCGGAAATTGTAATGTGTAACATGCCTAGCATAAACGAGATCATATCCCAGTAAAACTACCAATGATTATTCCTTGTGCTGCCACACCAAAAGCGCATAGTGGGCCTATTTAAGAAGGAAAGAACATAAAAACAAAGGAAGGAAAAATAACTGGGGACTAAAGGTGATCAGAACACTATCTTCACATGTAATAAGAAGGTAAGTGTTAACTGCTCAGGAAGGAATTCCGAGCCAAAGTACTACCTCCAAGGTAGTACACATAAAACTTAACCAATTTGATACTGAGCAACCTAAAAATCATAACGACTAATAGGCCTAGGATTACCTTAGATCATATCGCTGTAGAACTAGTAATGAACTAATGATTATTCGTTTTGCTGACACACCAAAAGTGCATAGTGGGTCTGTTAAGAAAAAGAAACTGAGGCGAGAAGAGAAGATAAGTAAAACACTACCTTCACGTGTAATAAGAAGGTGAGTGTTAATTGCTCCACAAGGAATTCTGAAGTCTGACTTGGAAAATTCAATATGAAGAGCAACAATCATGTAACTTGTACTTTGCTTACAGCAACATTGCAAGTACTTAAATATATTATAATCATTTTGACTAATATATAAACAATATCCAATTTGAAGAGCAGCAATCATCTAACTTGTACTTTGATCACAGCAACATTGTACAGAGAAGTCAACTACAATGCACTGGCACAAGAAGGAAACAGAATAAAAACTAAGCATTAAGATTCTTGTCCAGCATTATAAGTAGATCAGAGTCTACTACACTGAGTTTAGACAAAAAACTGAAAATTTGGTGAACCACCAGAAGAAATGTGCAATTTTAACTTATGTAATCTGCCAATAATATACTGTAAAAAGAATCAATAGTAAATAAAGAATGTGAATACCAAAAAGTAATTCCATACAAATTCTAATGCATTTCCCCTAAATTGTACCGTATAAAGTTTTGGAGCATAAAAAAGCAATGATGATTGAACTCCAAATGCATGGTCTTGATTCTTGTTCACTGGTACATGAGCTCAAGGTCTCTAGTCTAGGCGAAACCCAGGAACTTTCAAGTAAAAGTCTTATTTAGTGATGTTCCATGAGTCACCAGATTTAACCAATATGGTGCTAAAATCAGAAAAGGGACTTTAGCAATTACCAGTAATTGGAACAAGCAAGTAAATTAAACAATCAAGCACACAGATAACCAACAATTGATGTTGAACAACATTTGGGAGCAAATTGTTGCAATCTGCATGTAATTGCACCCACAAATGAACCGCAAAATAAGAATGAAGTCCCCAAACAACAAGCTTTCCTTTCTCTATTATCCGTGAACAGCATGCTTTTACATTGCTTGTGGCAAGTTTGATTTAAGGAATCTTACACACTCAAAAGAAAAACGTAAACAGATACAACTTTGCTCTTGCAATTCCAACTATATTACCTAAACAAAACCTCTAGCACAAGCTTGCATAACATCAAGCTTCCACCAGACGAGAATAGTTAATCATGCAATCCATGAGTTGTGAGTGATAACAGAACACAAAAACCAGCAACTCCTCATTCCAATGACCGATTCAGAGAAAGCCAAACTGGACTACATTTCCTGGGAGGGAAGATCTTGCTAGTTGCTCCCCTATAGCATTCATCACCATAACAATTTATTTCACAGAGCTAAGTGGAAGAAAGCAGAGAACTTTCTGAACAAACCCAGAGACGAACTCAGAAATTGCAAAGTGACATGAAAAGGAAAACAAAAAAGAGAGTCATGGGTAAGAAGCAAAATCTGGTTTTGATTGGAAAACGTGGTTAGGTGAGAGAGTTAACCTCCCACAGATGGCACTCTCCATCTCTCCCTCTCACTCACTCACTCCCTGTCTCTCGGACTCTTCTATGTTTGGTTTGTGGTCTCCACCAACACACGCACTCTCTAAAATGAACAATGGCTATTTATTTTCTTTTGTTTTTGGGTTAATTTCCAATTACTTTCTTCTCTGTTTCTGCCTTCTGGTAAAGATTTTTGCTTTTTTTCTCTTTTTAAAGAGAATGAAATAGAAAATGTTACAGAAAAACTGGTGGTGGGAAAAATATGCAGAGAATCTAAAGATGTCGTTTTCACAAGTTGGAGTCTGGAGAGCAAAATATAGAAGGAAACGGTGCGCTTCTGCCAACTTGAGGTCAAGTTAATGGCATTGAGTTTGAATTATTAAGCCTTAGTACATTATGCATTACTGTTTTGGCAGGTATCTAGGATGGCAATGATGTCGTTTTGATCCAAAACTTCCGGCATATTACCAACCCTAGAGGTAACATGCCTAAAACAACCAAAGCGAATGCTATCATAATAAAGACTCCAAAAAAGATGGAAGTCTGGATATGATAGAAAAAGAGGAGCTTTACTGAAACTTCCAACGGGTAATTTTTAATGAAGATTTTGTTCAGGAAAGTGAATCTTTTTGTGTGGATTCAAGTACCCAGTTGATGAACCACTTTGATGCTGAAGCTACCTTGTTTCTTGATTACTAGACGCAAGAATTCTCATTATATAGACCAGTTCCTCAAATACAAAATATGATGTGGGAAACAAAACCAAATCCCCCAAAAAAAAACCAAAATTTCCAGAAACTGAGAAAATACTCCAATGATCACTGTGATTGCTGAAAGATTTCACAGAAATTTTATGAATCTTGTGTTGCCAAAAGCACAGAAAGCTTCCAACTAACTCACATCGTAGCAGACAAAATCACACGTCCTTACATTGATTTTCAGAGTCGACAAAGTTCACAAAAGCTGCATATAAATTTAAATGGCCCATATGCTAGTTATTCAAAATTGCACGATTCTACATCACCTTACTATAGTAACTAATAAATAATGCTCCAAGAAAATCTTTGCTTTGACCTTACCTTGTTGCAGTTCCATACCTGCAACAACATTAATACAGGCAATCAAGCAGCACATCCAACAATCCTAAAATAATGTCCCGGAGGGCAAATACTAGTGAATGTATTTCCTTATAATTTATCCTAATAATTTTCCTTGTCAATTTTACAATTATTATGATAGGGCAATAAAATTTTGCGGCTTATCTTCCTGCAGCCAAAGCCTTGCTAATGCTTTTTGATTAACAAATGTTTTCCCTGAGCTCAAGTCCTCATTAACTCATAAATGACCCTCCTGCCATAGTATTTGGCCCTTGTGATGAAACCTGCCCCTGAGAAACTAATTGTGATCGACCTGGCCCTTGAACATAAGCTTGACCCATTCCAGTCCCAACCATTTGTTGCTGCGGAGGAAGCTGTTGTTGCTGCATTTGAGGAAGCTGTTGTTGCTGCATTTGAGGAAGCTGCTGCTGTTGCTGCATTTGCTGAAGCTGTTGTTGTTGCTGCAGCTGAGGAAGCTGTTGCTGTTGCTGCAGTTGGGGAAGCTGTTGTTGTTGCTGTAACTGTGAAAGTTGCTGTTGCTGCTGTAACTGTGGAAGCTGCTGTTGTTGCAGCTGCTGGAGAGGCTGTTGCTGTTCTAACTGCAGAAACTGCAGTTGTCGCTGCAACTGCGAAAGCTGCTGCTGCTGTTGAAGCTGAGGATGTTGCTGCTGTTGCATTTGTTGATGATGCTGCTGTTGTTGCTGCTGACTGGATATCTGTGGGTTGAAAAACACCATATCCTGGTTCCAGATAAAGCAGAAATAAGCAAAATGAAAGTTAAATGCAAATTCCAAATTGAACTCATCGATTCACAGCCATTCTATGTACCTTAAACCAAAGGCATCAAGTTTACAACAAATCACAAGGAAAACGGCGTCAAGAAACAAAACAAGGCAAAAGGAAAATACAGTTTCTTACCCCAGGAAAAAGCATCCCTTTCAAGCGGCAGGCTTTGTCTGCAACTGACAGCAGCAGCGTCTGAGATGGTAATTGGATGACTGCACACTGGTTAAAATAAGATTTTAAACCATATCAGAAAAGCTCATAGAGTGAAGCTTATAGACTTTCTAAAATAGAATCTCAAAATAATAGAAAGAAAATAAATCAACACCAGGTTCACGGAAATTGTTTTCACCAAGTTCAATCCAATTTGTTTGGAAAAACTAGGCACTCATCAGTTTCTTCTGAATAGAGGCATGAAGAACACAACTGTTGAAATTTATAATATGTAAATAGTTATTTAACTTAGCTGGACACAACTTAGTTAGCTGTGGTAGTACTACGTCGTATAAGTAGGTAGCTTAGTATATAAGCGTTTCTTGATATTTTTTCTGTAACTGTCAATACACAGAAATGAATGAGAACTCTTTCATTCACCAAATAACCTCTTCTCAGTTCTTTACATTTTGATCATGGTATCAGAGCCGATTGACTAAGATCGACGTCTGATAGTGATGCCAGTTGTTGCAGTGAAGACATTTTTTATTGATTCTTTGTCTATCAGAAGTTGTTTACAGCTTAGCCGCGATTGGGAGAAATGGCTGATTCTCAAAAATATGCAGGTAGGAATGAGTTTCAGGAGGATGATCCCTATCGCCTACACACTTCTGATAATCCAGGAATGGTGCTAGTGATGTCGCTATTGACTGGGTCCAATTACATGAGTTGGAGTTTTTCAATCATGAATTCGTTGGAAGCAAAGGACAAGTTAGGGTTCTTAATGGTTCTTTAATCGTACCAGTGAATGATCCACTGTATAAAAGGTGGAGGAAGGTTGATTGTATGATAAAGCAATGGATTTTGAATTCTATAGAGAAGGACCTTGCAGATGCTTTTATCTACAGTATTAATTTTAAGGTTCTTTGGGATAGAATCGAAGTAAGGTTTGGGGATAAGAATAATAGTCCTCAAATTTATCAAATACAAAGGGAGATCAATATTACTGAACAGGGAACAATTCTCTGGCTGTATATTACAGCAAAATTGCAAAATGTTGGGATGAGTTGAATAGGTTGGAGCCGATGCCAATGTGTCAATGTAGTGGTTGCAATTGTGGACTGAACAAGAAGCTAGAAGCAACAGAAATGAAGCGTCAAGTATTGCAATTCTTGATGGGACTTAATCAGTCTTTTGATCATATCAGAAGTCAGATCTTAGCATCCGATCCTTTACCTAGTATTGACAAGGTATATTCTATGGTTGCAAGAGTCGAAAGGCAGAGACACATATAGATGCAGAATGTTGATTCAGCAGAAAATAGTGCTATGTTTGTTAAAAGTGGAAATGTCGACAAAGGCAGTTCTAAAAGGAGGGATAATAAAAAGAAAGAGGATAAGTATTGTGATCATTGCAATATGGAGGGTCATGAGAGGGACTCTTGTTTTAAAATTCATGGGTATCCGGATTGGTGGAAGGAGTTGAAACAAAAGAAGGGAGTTCAATCAGATAAAA
>JAOTAZ010000002.1:5681354-5692829 GCA_025629785.1 Erythroxylum oxycarpum | reverse complement strand
GAACCACCAAAGCAAGCCCCGTATCCGAACCGTTAACATGTGTTGCTGCATCCACATTCACCTTTACCCAATCTGCCAATAGCTTTTGCCATTTCGTGGCTCTAGTTGGCTGTTGAGGTTGTGACTTAGTCTCGTGGACATTTTGCCAAACAGTTAGCATGCATTGCGCAGTAAACCATGTTGCTAATGAAGACTTATACTTATTCGACCAGATTAAGTTATTCCGAGTATTTCAAATTTCCCAGCAAATAGCCAGCATCAAACTAGCGTCTTTATTGTTAAACAACAATACAACCGCTCTCAACCAATTAACAATTCCTTTTCATTCCCCGTTGGTCTAAAATATGGCCAGTTAAAAGATAATAACACGACTAAAGTCATGATAATTCAAAATAGTACGTAAATAAAGAGCCGAAATTCCCCAACTAATTTTCGCATCGCTTAATACTATCTCAATATCACCATACTTTTCCACCAAAATGAGAATGAAAGCTCTGAGCTTTAACAATACAAGTACATAACATGCGATAATCTTTAAGTTAAGGACAGCAAGAGGAGCAGATTAATGATCAGTATCACTTTCAACTCCCAATACGATGAATATGTTGCTAGTTTTGAGTATCGTAACAACTAAGCTGTAATATTTTAGGGATGACTACGTGTAGTTATCTAGAATCAAGATTTTCACTTTCTGTATCAGGCTACATGTGTTTTGTCAGGTGAATACCACCTTCTTACAGCACACCCGTAAGGAGGGCGTACAGGTTTTATATTCCCCATTCCATTATGACTTGATTCTTAACCTATGTTTTCCCGACGTAATTGCTTGCATAGAGATGAAGTCCAGCGACAATCTGACAACTGCGAATAATATTATAAAAAAGCAATTTATTTGAAAAAATAATATCCCAAAGATTGGTGGGTCAAAAACACAAAACTAGCCTCACAATGTGATGGATACTTCCAAGTCCTGACAAGAGAGTAACAATAAAAGCTTTCAACTTTTTCCCTCGTAAGCCGACGGAGTAGTTGCCGTTAGTACCATTTTCTTCACCAAATAGCTCAAACGAGTTTGACACCCAAAAATCTACGTAACATTAGATTAAATATTAAAACCTTAGCCTACCCTTCTCACGATTTCTATTCCTAAGGACGCCCGTTTCAGTGTGACCCGATTTCTGTGGTTCAGTGGGCTAAGGATCTTCATTTCTCCCGGAATAATCGTTCTTCTCTGTTTTTCTTAGCCTCCAATTCTGTAATCTGTCAGGTTTGTTCATGAGCTTTAGGTTTTTTCTTCTCGTTGATGCGTGTTTTAAGTCGTAGGTAGATTTTGTTTCGGTTTTATGATTTCCTCTGATATCTAGGCAACTGTTGTAAATTTGGCGCCACAACGTATATTTCTTCAAGGGATTAGAACAATTGTTGGGATTTAACCAGAATTCGAGTTCGGCGCAATCTTTGGAGCATTAAGAAACTAAAGAAGATAAAAGGGAGTGAGTATCATTGTTTCGTAATTTGCATCTACTAAAATGAACATAGAAACCGAGTGTTAGCTCCAACGAGAAATTTATAATGACTTCGTTTCAAGAGGAAAGGAATCCTCAAATTGTAGTTGTGGAGTCAGTAATTGCTCAAATTTATAGTGTATGAGTTAAATCTGTGGGCAGTCATTTGTCCAAGCCATCTGCAGTATAGCCATTGGCATGAATTGGGGAGATCTTCGATTTGACGTTTCCTTTTCGGCGTCTTCTTTGCAACTAAAGCATTGGCCAAATGTTATTCGTAGTCTGTACATCAATGGGAAGGAATTGGGCTACTAGTGTACTTCTAAAGTTTTGTCAAACATTTACATTGGATATTTATGAGTTAGCGTAAATTGTCTGATTTATGTCAGGCCTTTAAATTTTTAAGATAGCAATTCACTTCCTTTGGGAGCCTAATTTAATTTGATATTATTTCTGAAGGACAACTCAATTAATAGTCCTAATCTACCTAGAATGCATTTGTATATCGTGATGCAAATCCTTGTTGTCAAGCTACAATTTTTATTCTGGTCTTATTCAATGCTCAATATTTTAGGGAGGAATCCAGTTGGAGTCATTGAGCTTCTCGATGGCCCGACTTTATTCAAATGCTCTGTCAAAATGATCTTTTCTTCCACGCAAATTTAAATTTACAAACTTGGAACATTCCTTGAAGTCTATCACAAATTTGATTGCGTCCAACTTTTGTCAGAACAATTTTTGAGGGTTGTTTACCGTCAAAGCAAACTGCTTTCTCTTTCTTTGCTGGCTGTATTGATGTTATACATTCTTTCTCCTAAGGTAGTTATAAAGCTGTTAAACGTGCCTCATTATGTAGATCTATCATTGCAGAGTGAAATAATAGTCTTCCCTCTTAGTAAGCTTTGATCAACAAGCAATTCATTACTGTAAATCAGTGTAGTGCTTTGATATGAACGTTCCTCTTAATTTTGTCCAAAAGGGCGAATACAGACCAATTTTCTATCTTAGATAAGAAGGATGGTTTCGATTTTTATTTTGCATACTTTTGTTGTGACCATCCTTTGGAATGTTTTTTTTATGTAAAGAATGATTTTGGTCGCTACACAATTTGCTTATGTATGTAGTTTCAAACATTTGTTAGAAGTGAGAATGTACTGAAATAGAAACCTGAACTAGAGTTCCAGAGTTGTCCAGAAGCTTACAATGAGTGAGAGTCCAAAGAAATCTTCTTCGAATGGTTTACAGAAGAATTCAACAGCTAAAGAGCAACAGGCCAAGGTAAAACTAACAAATATGCTCGTCAAGTTTGTTTAGAATATGAAATTGAGGCGTTTGATGCAAAGAGAATATTTTAAGCATTTTATGCTTGGTATCCACAGATTAATGAGGTGAAAAAATTGCTTGGACAATTGCCAGAGAAGTTGGCCATTTATTGTTCGGATGCATCAATCTCCAGATACTTAAGGGCAAGAAACTGGAATGTTAAGAAGGCAACTAGAATGCTGAAAGATACCTTGAAATGGAGGTCAAAATACAAACCAGAAGAGATCCGTTGGGTAAATCATGCTTTACCTCAGTTATTATTCTAGCTTTTAGATCACCCTTAAATAGGATGTAGGTTCCCATTGTCTCCGTGGATAGGGTCGTACTTTACATGCAACTTAGGCAACTATTTACATTCATCTTGTCTGTGCATAAGAATTATACATATCCACATACAACCATAAGATTGGAGAAGTTTAACTAAAAACATAAAAGTACAGCTCATATGAACATGATCACTCTTACATAAGTTTACTAATTAGCTACAACCTTAAAGAATTACCATTACCATCATGATTGAAAATAGAGAAGATGCAGTCTGAAATAATTTAACTGGTTCCAATCCAATCAATGAGAAATTCCACTAGTTTTTACGGTATGTAGGTTGAGAGTACTGGTAAATTGTATTCATTGAGTAATTAGTTTGATAACAACGGTTATTTGTTCTCACTGTGTTCATATTGGATGTAGGAAGAGATTGCTCATGAAGCAGAGACTGGGAAGATCTACAGATCAAATTACTTTGACAAGCATGGGAGATCGGTGCTTGTCATGAGACCTAGTTGCCAGGTAAAAGTAAAAGACACACACACACACACACACTATCTCTCTCTGTATTTGTGCCTCCTTCAGCTAAATCTCTCAAAAATATTGGAGAAACTTTTGTTGCTTATGTGTACTAATCTCAGAGGGTTATTTATTTATGCCCTAAAAACTTTGAATCACTAGATGATCTTCATTTAAGGGACAGCTCAGATGAACTCATAGATGAGAGTTGGGGAGAAAAATAACTTCCTGTAAGAGAGGAAGTTCTTTTCTGTCCACTGAGATTTTGATATATCTGCTCTTTATTAATCTTTCTTTATATTCATTGGTAAAGTCTTTAATTTGTTTATGGGGCTGGGATGGTGTCGATTGCATTGTAATATAGACTCTGCTGTTAGTTTAATGTCAAAGAATCTAGTTAAAGTTTATGTTGCTTGCTCTGATAAATGACTGCAGAATACCAAGTCAACAAAGGGACAGATAAGGTATCTGGTATATTGCATGGAGAATGCTGTTTTAAACCTACCACCAGACCAGGAGCAGATGGTTTGGTTGATTGATTTTCATGGTTTCAATTTGTCGAATATATCACTGAAAGTGACACGGGAAACGGCCCATGTTTTACAAGACCACTACCCAGAATGTCTAGGTGTGGCGATATTGTACAATGCACCCAAATTTTTTGAACCATTCTGGCTGGTAAGATCATGGTAATCTTCCTTACATTAACCATTTTCATACTAAAAGTTTTCCAATGTTATCATATGCATGAAATCATCACGGTACATCCTGGAAAAACATTCACATTTCATTTTCCAGGTTCCATGTATCTTGATTGAGAGTACATGAGGTAATTAGTACTCCCCTATTTTTCAGAAAATTGAACCAAAATAGAAAAAGGCTCTACCTATTATTAAGCCTGCATCCTATCATACGTTAAAGTATTCTTTTCCTGGGAAACTTGTAGAGATTTTATTATCAGCAAGAAAATTAAAAGATCTCCTCTCCTTATAAAACTTTAATGCAGTTGACTATTGTACTGAAAGCTATCATCTTTCCTTCAAACTTTGATAAGAAAGCATATAGTGATTAGATAAAAACTTCATATTGGTTTAACATTCTTCTTTTCACTTGGACTAGTTCTTCTTTGTTATGTTAGAAAACGGAAGGGATGCATCCTTTCCAGTACATTATTTGTTGGGTAGGACAGTGTTACGAATATTTATCTCCAGTCTCAGCAGCAGGAGCTGAACTAAATCAGTTACTTTGATGAAGGAAAGGGTTTGACTTTGTTTCTCTTTTAAATGATTCAATGCTCATATGGCAATGGACAATGTAACCTTCTTAGAGTTGCATATAAATAAGACAAGGCGTGAAATTCCATCAATTCGGGGCAAATGAAAGAGTTTGGTGTCTGGTCTCTCTGGGTTTAGCTAGAAGTTGGTATGACTGCGGTTTCTGGTTTAACACACTGCATCTGTTTCTAATGTCAGGAGATCCTTTCTTGCAGGCAGCGAAAGCTTTTCTAGATCATAAGACTTACAACAAGGTCAAGTTTGTGTATTCTGGTGAAGCAAACACGATGAAGATAATGGAGGATCTATTTGACTTCGATGAACTCGATTGTGCATTTGGAGGAAGAAACAATTCAGGTTTCGATATTAGCAAATATGCAGAGAGGATGAGAGATGATGACAAGAGGATGCCTTCTTTTTGGACAAGAGGAAGTACTCCTTCAGCAGTAGTGCCACAACAGGACCTGACATCTGCTGCCTCTTTGGACTCACTTAACTTATTTTCAGATTCTGATGCCTCAGATAACGATATAACAGAAAGCTCCCAGTTTGATCGTAGGGATTCTGCAACTCTCTCCGCAGGAGATCATATTGGAGCTAAAGACCCAGAAGGGATTCTCGGGTTGTTTCCCCTGAACAAAAAGCAGCCGCCTGACTTTGTTCAAGGATAACCTGTTATGACTTTGGTTCTGGATGCTGACTTGTCATCGTACTGAGACTCTTAAGACACTTCAATCCCTTGAATTTATGTCGGACTATATTGAAAATTCATGTAATGCTGTACCCTTTACGGATCCTATTGAAATGGCGCATGTACCGGATGAATTATTCACCAGGATTTGTTAATTTGAAGATGAACTGTGCTCAAAATACTTGATGAATTTTTAGGACTGTTTAATTGAAAAGTTTTTTCTTCTATGTATCCTGTAGGAATAACCGAATAACTCACCAACTTAGCTGTCACGAACCCTAAAATTTAGCTCCCGTTGAACTAATATAGCTAAGCGTATAAAATTGGATGATCACCAAAATTCCAATCACGAACGATTCTCGAGAATGTATGACAATAATATGCCAGTGAAAATTTAAGAAAGAAGCAAGTGCAAGATTGAAGACAAAATGATCTCATAGCTACATTACAATAGACTTCGCCTATCCATCTATATTGAACCAAAGAAACTCTTATTTTAGTCCATTTATCACACCGTTCAAATTCTCTATCAGAAACATTCGTCTACTTTATAACAACGTTAAGAACTCAAAACAAGGAAACCAGATTTTCCCCACAAAATTACAAAAAATACTAGGGAAGCTCTATATATTTTGGTGGTTGTGGAGGATGCCATGTAGCTTGTCCACTTGCCTGCCTTAGATCCCTGAGAAGAACAGCTATAATATCTCTGATGCAAGCGAATTCAACTTCCTGGAAAGACAAAAACAGTCAACTTATACAAGGAGATGAAAGGATTGAAGAACAGCAGTAGTTGAGATTGATGCAGTACAAGATTATAGCAATTGTGCTTACCAACGATGGAACTAAATTAGCATGTCATCCAACTTCTGCCTGTAGAGAGCTAAAGTCTATTGCAAAATTTGAATGTTAGAAAGTGACAGGGTTGTATAGAGAGAAAGAAACTGCAGATACATATTTGTTACTCCAAATGAATATATATCTGTGTTCTAAGTTCCAGAAACAAAACTCAAGCCCTCAAAATGTGTTATCTCAACCTCTCCCACAAAAGTTAATTCATAATATGAAAAAAGAAAGATACATCTTTGAAGTATGAGGAAGAAAACTTCCATTCCCGTTGAGTAATTTGATCAAAGTAAGATTAATCATCAACACAAAGCCTTATTTGAATCTTTTTTTTTAAGGAAAGCGAACTTTGCATGCCATTGATGACGGAGCTACTTTCGAGGCTCTTTAACTCTCTTACAACATGAAAAGAAAATCTAGTTTTTTCATCATTTTTTGTATTTTTAGTTTACATCTTAATTACTAGATTCATAGTGCCCAGGCATATGTCGTGCCAAGAATTAAAATGAAAAATCGTAAGTAAAGGTCTGGCAATTCTGATAAAGTTTAATTCATTGGCAAATTTTTGGCCAAAAAAGCCTAAAGGTCTTCAATTTGCAAAATCTGTTGGTCATTGCAAATCTAGAAACTCTATCTTCTGCGCAGAGGTATTTAATTAGCACAATGAGTGTGGAGAAGAATAAAAGAATGCAAGTTATTCAATTCCACACGTCAAAATAAGCTCAAGAGTAAAGGGAAAGGTAACTAATTTTATGCTAGTTATATATTAGATTGTAGATGGTAAATTCACTACACTCTTGAATTACGTCCACACTTTTGAAATGTACCATCCAATGCATGCGCACAGGTATGCAGATATAAACTTCAGATCAATTTAAACGTGCGTGCATAGAATTGAGAGGAATAAATAGGAATGACAAAACTAGCATACCCTTGTATATGCATAGACCCCAGCCTCAGTCGGTGCCACAGGACTTCCCCTCCTCATGAATTTCCCCTTTTTGAATATGTAAAGCAAAGGAACTCCGGTTGATAGCTCTAAACTGGTAACCTGTCAAGAAGATTTAATAACATAATTTTACATGCTGTTAAGCCAAAGAAGACAAACTCACATAAAGCATCTGAATTTTGTGATTATCACCTCTTGAGAAGTTAATTTGTCAAGATACATAATGATTGACCTCAGAGAATTCCCATGAGCTGCAATCATTACATTTTTTCCAGAAAAAAGTAGAGGTTCAATCTGCAGCACAACCCTTCTGCAGTCAGATGCTAATGAATGATCTACCACATATGAGTCTTCAGAAAACAGTTGAATTAAGAGCAAAAAGGGTTATACATGATCTCTGAAGTAAGCAACAGCTCTTTGAGCACACATTTCCAAACTCTCTCCATTAGGTGGAGGTATGTCATAACTTCGTCTCCACTCATGAACTTTCTCATTCCCATATCTATCTGCTGTTTCCTGCTTATTGAGACCCTGCAACTCTCCGTACCTATGAGGGAGACAGTAGTTAAGTTGTGTAATAACTGTTACAGCCATTAGGTTATCAAACAAATGTTATCGTACATTCTTTCATTCAATTGCCAGGCTTTTATGACAGGGATAGACTGCTTTAGTGTGTCTTCACTAAAAATTTGACTCCAAGATCTTGCTTGTTCGTTCTCATCATGCATAACGATTGGCACCTGCCTCAGGTTGACGGTGAACAGGTTAGACAGGCAACTAAAAGGTAGATAAATAAATTAAAGACAGGGTGTCAGGTATGTTACAAAATCATTCAAAAATTAAGCTTTATATTACCAACCTAACTAGTCACCGATGACCCATAAGGTTGGTTAAAGCAGCCAATTTGTTGGTATGCTACTTTTACCAAGACATTAAAGTTTTATATGCTAAACGTTTGTTCATCAAAACTACCTTTTTGCGTCGGTGCTGAGTCATTGCAAGCATGGCAGTCATTTGTGCACGAATCAAGGCTGATGTATATATCATGTCAACAGGTATGTTGCTAATTCGCCTACCAGCTTCAATTGCCTCTTCCACACCCCTCTTTGTCAAAGGCACATCAACACAGCCTGTGAAGAGATTTTTTTCGTTCCACAATGACTCCCCATGTCTCACAAGTATAAGAGCTGCTTCACCTGTAATTGAAGAGAAATAACTGATTAGAAAAGTTCCCTTAAAGTATCAAATTGAATTCCAAGTATTCAGAAGGATCTAACTTTTATTTCAGTTACAATACTCAGTCCATGCCTCCACTTAGTCTGAATTTTATAGGCAGCAGTACTATTGACATTGTCACTTTGTTCCAGACAAAACCTTATCGGAGTTGATTTTATGAGAGTGGAATCATGGGGTAGTTGCTTACTCGATTTCTTCTGCAACTCATTAGTGTCATTATTTGATGGTGCTGAAATTGGACCAGCCACCGAAGTTGGAGAAGCTGATGAGGCTTTAATAACGCCATATTTCCTCTCACAACCATTTAAACTCCTTCTTGATAGCCCAATATGGGCTTCAAGACCTTTTGGAATCAATTTAACCGAGAACCCAAGATCATGACTAAACCTTAATCCAGAGTCATGAAGACCTCGATGAGACTGAAGAGTCCCCACAGCATGGTGAAATACAGGGCTAGCCATTCTGAAAATTTGAGATAACCAACCATCAATTTAAGAAAGTAGTTATGCAAATGGTCTTCTTAATAATTTTAGTAAAAGCAGCGCCGTTAAAATCAATATACTTGTTCAAATAGCATAAGAGGACAGAACAAGGCATATTCGTTTTCCCACAAGTCAAAAATGAACAGCAAAACGCAAACGAGAAATATACAACGAGATCGCAGGTGGTTATTACCAGAAGCAAAATTTCATTCTTCAATGGCTATATTATGACCCTTAAAATAAACAGCAATTGCTAAAGTACGCACAACGAACCATCAAAATAATGATAGATCTATATAAGAAATTAGCTCCCAGAATCACAAAATAAAAAGGTCAAAATAAGGCATTAAAGAGCCATGTAATGATGTAATACATAAACCTCTAATTAGACAAACAAGAAACCATTTTACAAATAAGTGTGATTCGAAAACGAAGTACATGCTCCAATAAGATGATCCACATAACAAAAACGGGATGAGCCTTCAGAAGAACCCAACAAGGAGAAGAAGAGAACAGAATAGAACAAACCCAGAAACAGAAATGCCGAGAACGGAAAGCAAGAAAGACGCAAGCTTCACATAAAATAACAGGTAATTGATATCACCTGGTTATATAGTTGCCAGGCGAAGAAAACGAGGAAAATGAGAAAGTGTGAGTAGGGACGGACAGGGTTTACGAGAACAGTTGACGGAGAATGACGGGAACTTCCTAAAACTCGTCCCACGCAATAAAAGTTTCGAGCTTTACACTTCCACTTCAATTCACAGGCAACTAATCAGACAAAAAGATGAACAAAAAGTTTTGATCTTGCGGAAATGCCCACGGTATGTGTGTGGAGAGGTAGCGTTATAGAAGAACTCGTTGGTAGCTTTGTAGTTTTGGATGCGCTTTGCCTTCGTAAGAAAACTATAAATAACGTAAGTGTCCTTTTCTCCAGTTGGCAGGACTCAGGAGACGGAAGTTTTCTGCGTGGGCTTTTGTTGAATCAAAAGACTCCTGGGATTTGACGACCCTGTTTCTTTTCGCTCTCTCTCCGTTTTGTTCTGTTTTCTTTTGTCTTGGTGTTGCGTTCTAGCAATTTATTGTACATAGTCACCCGACTTAATATTATTTTTATCTAAGCATATTTAACTACGAAATTTTGCTACGATGTGATGTTTTAGTGCTGGTATGATCGTACCCAATTTGGCACTTTCAGAACTTCTTCAACCCCCTTTTTGAGTTCTGGCAGTATCGTATTCTTTTTAGTTTTACATATTTGTTTCAAAAAAAAAAAAATAGAGGAGTCTTTACACAGTAGCAAAAAGACGCACATAAATAAACAGTTCATATCATATGTTTCCTAACCATGAAGCGGCATGAATGATGTTGTGTGGGGGAAGTAGGTGGTGGTGCAGCAACAAGTCTCATTAAAGGAATTTCTTCAACAAACTCCAACCCTTGGTGAAGCATTAGGGACCATTTTGAAGTCCCTTCTAACCCTTTACCTATCTTAAAGAATAATAACCTCCATAGCCACCAAACCAACACGGAGGCGGCCCTTCAGCACCCACCTAACCCAACACCTGCATCCTCCTTTCACATGACGCAAGAGAATGATATCATATTAAAATCTATATGATCATCACATCTTCAAAGTCACGTGGCAAATACCACATAGTGACAGTTAGCTAAGGAATATACTCATGAAATTCTGTCCGTGAAGCAGACGTTTAGGTGTTGGTTTTCGTATTTTTTAGTCTTCTCCGCTTGAACTAGTGGACAGTGATGCCCATTAAAAAGGTAAACGGCATTTCGATGACACATTAAAGTAGGTGATGTGTACATTTAGATCAACTTGTTACTTGGGCAGCATCAGCATTTGTAAGTTAGGATTTTGCTCCACTACAGCAAAGAATCAATTACAAATCGCTTGTTTCTAGAAAAATGAGTAGGCTCATTTGGAAGAATACGGTCCAAACCAAGGCTCTATCTCATCTCGAACCAATGGCAGATATCTTGGCCCATTAGATCTTCAGCCGCCAGCCATTAACACACGTTTTTTTTCTTCTTTTATCACTATTGTCTTCCCATTCCGCCAACTTAGACCAACACATAATTCTATCCTTAAATTATTCTCTTACGAACTTAAATCTCACAGGTTGACAAGTTCTCTCTATTCCCCTTTTTTTTTAAGACCCAAAACTTGTAATTTAGGAGACATAACTGACAAAGAGACAAGACAAGTTAAATATTAATATTTTACTATGTTCAAATTAAATTCTTATTTTAAAAACGCTAAATTTGAACTTTACATAAATGAAAAATATAACAAATAACTCTATCCTTATATATATATATATTAAAAATTAAAATATTTAATTTTTATAAATTTTAAGAAGGT
>JAOTAZ010000002.1:5520604-5531824 GCA_025629785.1 Erythroxylum oxycarpum | reverse complement strand
ACGTGATCGAGGAGCTGGTAAATTATTCTTGACCCAAGAGAATTATCTCAATAAAGTTTTGGAGAGATTTGGCATGCGAGATGCCAAAGCATTGAGTACTCCTCTTGCTAGCCATTTTAGATTATCTGCTGGTCAATCACCACAGTCACAGGAAGAGGAAGATTATATGGCACGAGTTTCGTATTCATTTGGCGAAAGATCTTTCGTATCATGAGAGGACGAAGCATATTGATGTGAAGTATCATTTCATTCAGGATCCTATTGCAGAGAAGAAGGCCCTTATTTAGAAGATTAACGCTAAGGACAATCCTGCTGACATGTTTACAAAGGTTCTTCCAGTTTACAAGTTCAAGCAGTGCTTGGACTTGATTGACATCTATAGTTGGTGATATAGCCCTTTTGGGGCATTGTCGGAGAAGGTGGAGCAGATCAATAATTGTTCAGGACCAAGTCAAGGTGAAGATTTGTTGCATGTGGTGACTTGGCCCCTCCACTTGGTTGCCTTATCAAAGAAGAAGGCTTTGATTGGTGGCATGAAATTCAAGAATATAAACTTGGCTGGTGGCATGCATGATGTCAAATAAAGTTGGTGATTTCTTCAACAATTATGGCTATAGGTAGAAGGATTTGGACGACGATTGTACAGGGCTTTAGCTATAAACATGGCGGTAGGCTTATAGAGGAAAATAATCATTCTTTCCTTTATGAAATCCTCTATCCTCTCTGTATTTGAACCTTATGTTCCAGCCTTTGTACTTGTTTACATTCTTCACATATTAGTAAAAGTGCTCACCCTTCTGTCATGAACGTAGGTCACATTGATTGAACCACATAAATCTTTGTGTTCTTTCCCATTTATTTTGTCTATCTTTATTTGCGTTACTACTACTTCGGGCTATTAAATTCAACCGGTATCCAATCCGAGGACATTTTATCTCAACATTTTCAATATGTGAAAGTTTGTATTATAACTCTTTTTTGCTCATAACAATATTTTATATATCATATTTCTTCTAATTTTAATGAGTTATTACCTTATTTCATCTATTTAATCATTCCATAGACTTTTACACTCACCAAGCTATTACTATATTAAAATATAGCTGAAAAATGTAAGATCTTAAAAGGGACAATTGATTTGAGTAGAAGGAGATTACAATGATGTCCTTTTATCATAGTGAAAAGAATGGTGGCTCGGTCTTACTCAAAGTGAATCTAGATTTATGCGGATGAGCAGACCCCCATATTAAACTCAAGTGGAGAAAGAGTGAAAATTTTCCTTCCAGTAAGTTATCTTTAGCTTTAAGCAAAATTTGCTTCATCATTTTTTCATATCATCGTATGTGGTGGCATGAGGGAGCTGCTGTTAATTCAAAATACGATGATTTGACTTCTTGGAATGGAAAACTTTGAACATATGCAAAAATGGATGAAGGTACAATTAATGAAAATCAATCAATTAGGTCTTTTAATTTGAACAACTTGGAAAATAAAATCAAATATTTAGAAACAGAAATTCGCTAGCCAATAGACATTGAGGCGGTTAAAACTTTAAACAAGGAGACATGAATGCAAAATTGTTCCAATTGAAGGATTCAAGTGGGGTTTGAATAAATATAAAGAAGGGTTAAAGAGGCTGAATGGAAATTAAATTTCAAAGGTCAGACCGAGATGCACCGGATCATTGATTGTATGACAAATAAAGCCAAATATGGCGCCAGGTGTGGTAAGTTTTCTCCATTCTTTTTCCTTTAATAAAAAAATGTTAGCCACTGGTTCTAGTTGAAGGAGGGTGAGTAATGTTGTCTCTCTTTCTCACTGAGATTGAGATCCAAAGGGGACATGTGCACACTAACAAAACAAAATAACACTATAATAAAAGTAGGAATTAGCGACGGAAAATAAAGTGTAGCAAATTAGCGACGGAAATTCTATTTCTGTCACTAAAATCGACCTGAAAAAATTCATTTAGTGACAGTTATAATTTCCGTCGCTAAAAATGGAGGGAAATCGTTTCGACAAAATTAGCGACAGACTTTAGGGACGATAAAAGTTTTTGTCGGTAAATGGAAAATCTATTTCCGTCACTAAAATCGATGTGAAAAAATTTTGATTAGTGAGGGTAAAAGTTTCCATCGGTAATTATACTGAAATTATTATGGAGGGAAGGCGGTTTAATAAAATTTAAAGGTGAGAATTAAAGGCGGTATAATAAAATTTAAAATTTATCGACGTGAAAATTTTTTGTTTACAGACGGTAAAAGTTTCTATCGGCGATTATACTGAAATTATTATAGATGGAAGGCGGTATAATAAAATTTAAAGGCTGGAATTAAAGTCGGTATAATAAAATTTAAAATTTTCGATGGAAATTTTCGTCGCTAATTTCCGTGGGTAAATCACGTTTAAAACACCCGAACACTGCTCCCCCCCCATCTGATTCATCTTTTTCTTTTCTTCCGAGAGAGAGATGTTAATGAAAAAATTGTAGGTTGTGTTAAAAAAGGTTGAGAAAAAAGGTAGAGTCTTGAAGAACACCTCGTCAACGATGATGGGGACGCTTGTAAAAAAAATTTAATTTTATTTACCGACGGAATTTTATTTTCCGTCAGTAACAAGATCGATATTTACCGATGGATTCTATCGATAAATTTACCGACAGAATATTTAAACTCGTTGAAAAAATTACCGACAACCGATTTAACGTCGTTGTTGGTCATTGGTAATTTCCGTCGCTATTTTACATTATCAACGGAATTCAAAAAAATTTCGTCGGTAATTTTTGTCGCTAAACGCGATATGTCTTGTAGTGTAATAATAAACTCATAAACACGAGGCTGCTTTGTCAATTTAAAGTGATTTTTGTTAATATTATTTAATGTTAATAATTTTGTTTTGAATATGAAACAACTAAGTTGTTAATAAATTCACAGACTATCCAAAAATTAAATTTTCCGCACAATTAAATCAACAATCACAAGAGCGAAATACCAAAGACACCGACGTTTGGTAACGCAGTTCTACACACCTTGCGTATGTCTGCGGGGCCCTCACCCAGATTAAATTCTTTCACTGTAGTTAACAAAAATTACACAAGATTGATCTAACCCGAAAGACTCAATCTATGTAACCAACCCATAGCCTAACTACCCGTGAAAGATCTTCACGCCCAATAACACGACCGACTCGTGTTAACCTCGTCAGAGGATTTTCAAACTACTTCTACTCAAGAGTAAAGACAAATATAATCAAGAACGTAACAAGATTCAGTTCTGAAAAACTTCACCAAATACTCAAGTAGCAGCATCATCGAAATAGACAAACTTTATGCTGCAAATATCAAATGATTTAAATCATCCAGCAACAACTTCGACAACACTTCACCCTTTGATAGCTTGCTGGAAAAATAAGACTAATGGAGATATACTGCTGCGACCAAAGCTCTTAACCAAAGACTGCTCAATTTCAAGATTAAATCACCAATAACGACGTAGCAGCCCCTTCCAACTCACATCCCCAATAACATTTTCTGCTGGATGGTTTCTTCGAGTTTGAGATGAAGAGCCTCGGTTTAAATTATCTTCTATTGACTTGACTGTATCAGCATCTGAAGTAACTGAAATTTCTCCTAGTTCTGCAGTTACTTCCTTAATAGTAACTAACTGCAAATCTGGGCATTTTCTTGTTTTTCTTTCACTACATTTTTATGCTTGTACTTGACCCTTTCTAATCCAAGCTTGCTTCAATACTATGGGATGATGCTGAAAACTCAATGGAGAGTGTCTAGATTTTCGATTTTGGCCCCTTTGAAATATCATCTGTAACATCTTGTAGCATCTCGGCCTTATATGCCCGATAACTCCGCAAAAATGACATGTGGGTATAAATCTTCGACTCTTTTTCGATGCTTCTACCTTTTGGGCTGATCTGGACATTTCAAACTTTTCTTCATCCACTTTCGAACACTCGCCTTTATAGCCTATACCCTCAAAATTTCCTTTAACCTTACCAATTTCCAACAACTTTTCTAGCTTTTCCGTGCCTCCATTCAACATTCTCAATCCCTTTTCGGTACTTACCAACTTCATTCTAGCTTCACTAAGCTCATCCGACGTCAACATCAACTTCTTTTCTAACTCTTGTATGGTGTTCTTCATGGAAAGATTCTCTTTCTCCAATCTTTCATTCTTTCTACACGTTTTCACCCACTTTTCATATATAGCCTTGTAAAACTCGTCTTTTTTATCATCTAGGCCACTTCCATTACTGTCACAATCTGATAATTGATCTTGACCTGAATTGTTTTCAAAATTTTCTGATTTTCCCTCTTTTCGACCTTCAGTTACTTCCTTCTCAGTTACTGTTAAGCAAGTAACTGGACTTTTGCTATGTAAAGCAACCAACGCAGCACCATTAACTATTCCTTCTTTGCTACCATATTCACTCTCTTGTGTCTTGACTTCTTGTCTTGAATTGTTACTCGATGACCTTCTGTCATATTGTCGAAAGTCGGATTTGTCCTTCTTTATTCTTTTCAGCCATTTACCAAATTTTCGTGTGAGTAGTACCAAATCTTCGTTTTCATCTGATTCATCTTTCGCATCATTCACACTTTTTCCAATCTCCACCTGTAGTGCCTCTCTTCTAGCCATGTTCGCGAAACTAGGATCTGCACCAATTTGCTACCAAGTTCTGAATCGGTGACCTCGCTCTGATACCAATTGAAAAATTGAAGGGGGTTAATTTCGTGAACTTTTCGATTCGTTTCTGGCAAACAAAAATCAGAAAAATTAAAAGAATCAAAATAAATCAACAACAAAAATTTGGTAACGCAGTTCGGCACACCTTGCCTACGTCTGCGAGGCCCTCACCTAGCTTAATAACTTTCACGAAGGTATAATAGTTTTACCCAAGGCCTTACTGAGCCGACACCACTCAACCCTTGACACTATCCCTCAACCTCACTTCTCGTGAAAGAATTTCACACCCAATAGTACGACCGTCTCGTACTAACCTCGTTAGAGGATTTGTCTAACTACTTTCACTAAAAAACAATAATAAATAAAATAGCTCAAGTATTTAATCAACTGAAAATTAAATAACAAAAATACTTGAGACAAGAAAGACTTCCGTATGAATTTGTCTTCTAGAAATAACTCAGCAGAAAATCTTGTCCATATCTGATTCGTTCTTCGCTGCAGATAATATTCACTCAAACTGTCAAACACCAAATTCACGCAGGCTGCTTCCACACACGAGACCAATGCTTCATGAACAATACTCACACCACAGATTTTTGCCGCAAACAATTATCTTCAGTAACATACATCACCAGCAACTTCAATAGATAGACACACTTTATATTTTTCGTATATCAACTGTGAGTCAAGGTGCATTAATCATCACCATGCGTAGCCAACAGAACCCTCAAACACAACAATCATGCATACATCCAAGCACACTATTTCCTACTCACGCAAGACTCACTTCTTAGTTGCCGCAGTACACAAAATCAGCACACACACTGCTAGGTTTTTGATAGAGTCCTAATCACACTTGGACTCTAAGATACAATCAAATAAAAATTCTGCATATATGGTATATATCTCCAAGTCAAATTCCATACCATATCCAACACCAAAATTGTAAATTCAAAAACCCAATTCTGAATAAAATCTCCAACACGCAATTACTAATTTAAAACAAATCTTCAAGATGTATGGTATGTCCCATATCCAATAAAAATGTCAAAAATAAAGATAGGATATAGTTAACATAAATCCTAACAATCTCCCCCTTTTTTGGCATTTTTGTCACAAACATGAAACTCCCCTTAAATAACATAATTGGACATATAAATCAAATGCACAATCCATAGGACAAGAACTCCCCCTTAATCAACATCAAGTTCTTCAATCATCCAAATTTCTTCCCCTTGAGATAAAAAGATGCCAAAAGGCACAACGAATAGTCACACATATACCTTAAAATCTCCCTGAGACATTTACCATAAACAACCTGATGTCTCCCTTTTGAGACAAAACAGTATCAAAATGCATAAATAGATGTAGCGGAAGAATCATAAGCACCCAATATTATTCTTTTTCAAATATTGTTAAGAAATCAAAAGAAAAATAGTGGCATAATGTCATTACCCTTGCTTTGACTGGATGCCCAGAAAACCATGTCTATAAATTGACTCCCACGACCTCTTCACTCCACACACCCCAAGAGATTAGAGACCCCGGTTGAGCTTTTGCTGTTTTCACCTTTTTCAGGACTTTATTTGCTTCCTCTGTTCAATTCTTAGACAACACACAAGACCCTGTCTTTTCCCTTTTCTTTCTATTTCTGTTCTGCTCTGCTCTTGCTTCCTCTAATTTCCTGCTTCCTTCCACAATCTACTTTAAACTTCAGGCAAGTTCTTTTGTTAGCTCGCAGTTATTTCACCTTCGGTTTGCATGTGGTTCTAAATTCTTATGTAAATGTTTCCAGTTATTTCCAAGACTGGAGAGGAAACATGACTAATCATAATGTGGTTGTACGTGATGCTAAGTCTGGAGAGTTTCTTCTTCCACCGATTGCGTCAAAAGGCCGGAGTAACATCGCGGTTAGTAGACCAAAATATACAAGGAAGATTACTAATAACGAAGGAGGTGGTGGAGTGAAAATCAGCTCTTGGATTGATTCAATGAGAGATTCATCACCTACTCGCGTCAAGCCTGCAACTTCTCTATCTGAAGCCGAAGAAAAAAATTCATGGATTGTGAGTATTCTCAAGAAGAAGCGTTGAATACTTTTATTAGTTAATATTACTGATCATGTATGATGCTACCTTTAAATGAAAATTAAACAGGTTAGTCATCCTTCAGCTTTAAACATGTTTGAGCAAATAGCGAGTGCTTCCAAAGAAAAGCAAATTGTGATGTTTCTTGATTACGATGGTACACTCTCACCTATCGTGGAAGATCCAGACCGCGCGTTTATGACCAATGAGGTTAGTTTTTGTACTGTTATATTCATTTCATGCTCATCATCCACTAAATTTAACTGTGGTTTCTCCTTGTACCAGATGAGAGAAGTTGTGAGGAACGTTGCTTGTTATTTTCCTACAGCTATAGTCACCGGAAGGTGTATAGACAAGGTAATCATTGCTGCAATGACTTGCCTTCTTTGCTAATAACTCTGCCTTCTCGTGCTTATACTCGACAAAATTTCGTAGGTTTACAGTTTTGTAAAATTGGGAGGAGTCTACTACGCAGGTAGTCACGGCATGGACATTAAAGGACCGTCCATTAATCACGAGAACAAAAAAGTGAGGCTTTTCAGTTTTATTATGTGTGCATTTGAAATATGCTTTACTTCTTACAATAAAACTAATTGTCATGTAATTTTCAGGGTCGTCAGGGAGTTGTTTTTCAACCAGCTAACGAGTATTTGTCCATGATTGACAAGGTTTGTGTCATTGAATGAATTTACGTGAAAACTATGAAAAGATACTAACAGAATTATGAATTTCAGGCATACAAAATTTTGTTGGAGTCCACAAAATCTATTCCAGGAGTCAAAATAGAAAACAATAAATTTTGTTTATCCGTGCACTATCGATGCGTGGAAGAAAAGGTAATTATCAATTTACAAATTGTCTCAGCTATAATTTCCACATTTTAGAAACTTTAATGCCCAGATGCACTATTAAGTGAAATTTGATTATTTAGTAATTATATTATATTTTGTTTTAACAGATGTGGGCTGCACTAGCAGAGAAGGTTAGAGTAGTATTAGATAATTATCCCAAGCTCCGATTAACCCAAGGAAGGAAGGTATTTACAAAAATTGTATATCCACACAATTAGAGCAATTTTACAACATCTATGATCATTGCAGAATAAAGTGCTTCCCTTATTCTTGCTCCACCAGGTACTAGAAATCCGACCGACCATTAAATGGGACAAGGGCAAAGCTCTGGAATTCCTCTTAGAATCACTAGGTAAAGTAAATAATTGTGATTTAAAAGATTGTGATAACTACCGATTACTCTTGCTAATTACCGTCAGTTTTCTTCCAGGATATGCCAATTCTGGTGATGTTTTACCGGTCTATATCGGAGATGATAGAACCGACGAGGATGCTTTTAAGGTATTTCATATATAGCTTTCAATTTCTTGGTACAACTTTTTTATAATATAGGAAGGTTTTTTTTTTAATGTATTTCTAAACAATTTTCGTCAATGATACTCAGGTTTTACGCAACCGGGGACAAGGTATTGGAATCCTTGTTTCTAAAGTTCCAAAAGAAACAAATGCCTCATTTTCCCTACAAGACCCAACCGAGGCAAGTTTCTGCTCCTAAAAGCAAATTTCTTTTTTGCCTTTTCTTTTCTTTGGTAAATTTTCAAGGGCTTCCTTTGATTTTTAGTTTCTTGCTTCTACATGTTGACCTAATAAATGGAATCTGTACGTTGATTCAGGTTGAGCAATTTTTGCAACAACTGGTGGAATGGAAGCAATTATCCCAATATAGGGTCTAAAAGCCTTTTTTTTTTTTGGGAAGAAATAATTGACTACACCCTCTTAAATATTTGGTGCAGGGTGGATTCATTATATCTAATATTTAATGTCTAAACATTTAAATAAAAAGAAATCGGAAAGCAGCAACGTTTCTCTCGTTCTATGTCTCTAGCTTGTATGCTCATCGTAATTGCAAAAATGAAAGATAGCCTTACAGAATAGCGCTTGCTTTAATTTCATGCATATGAAAAAATGATCGACCGTATGCTATAGTGCCGTACAGTTGGATGGTTTGGTTGGAGTCTTTCATACACATGGGCAAATTAGTTTTTGGAGTCTGGCGAACTCGGAGAACCTCACACCTTAGCAAGCAGCTACTAACTATGTTTACAGACTTCACGTCATGTATTACGCATTGCTTGTATCGTCCTCCATTACTTACCGGCAATCTAGCGGCTACAATTATCAATCTTTGCCTTTTCTTTTTCCCATAGAATTATGGGCAGTTGTAGTCGAACCAAACCCAAATGTCAGTTCCTCGAACATAACCAAAGCCAGTTAGCACTACAAGGACCTGAAAAACTCAATAATCTATATATTGTTGTTAATAGAGTACATGTGATCAAGACTAAATTGCTGCAGTCCTTCACCATTATTACGTCTTTTATAAGTATGGGAACCTACATAGTCGTTACTTTTATCAAAAAAATTGCTGGAACTATCATAATACTGGATGACATATAATTGAGATTAAATCAAAGCATTCAGTTACTTCTTAATTATTATATGATCACTTTTAGATAATAGATGAACTCCTAACCAATGTTTGTGATAGATATATATTTATACAATCTTTTCAGTTGTGAGTTGTGACCCTCAGGAAAAGACAGCAGAAAGTGCAAGTTTAAGATGGTAGATCCCATGCATCTAGTGGGAATGAGGTGATTGCTTAAGAACAGAAATATCGTCTGAAACGATTGGGCACTTAGATTTCAGAGCGCTTATCTTAGTAGATCAAAGGAATCTAAATTGGATTTTTTTTCTAAAGGATAGAATTTATAGTTTAGTAACTATTTTCAAGGGATTAGTTCGTGAAAGAGATACCCACTATAATAGGGTGACGTGAAGGGAACCCATGGTTGAGGACGAGTTGGAATCCACTTCAAGTGCTCAATATGCGAATCCATGTGCAAAATGCTTCCAAATCATTGAATATACAAAATTGTAGATTTATATTTTTTTTAACATTATGATGCCATACTAATTGGCTTTTTGTATTCCAAAGTTACAGCCTAACACCCTAATGCACACCAGTTGAGCAACAGTCTCATAGTATTATTAGTTTGTTCATTTAGTACTATAATCTTACGAACGATAACTTCAGCTATAAGCATCTTCTAGCTAGTATTAAAATCAATGGTTTTCATACTACAGCTCCCATTTAACAATAAAAATGGCTCACAACGAAGGTTTAACTCTGCCTCAAGTATTCTCAATGATATACAGATCTCTAGAGACATGTCCTTAATGGAAAAAATTGGTCCCCTCTGGTGCTTCTTATTTTCGCCAGAATAATTCATTTTCCATGTGCCATCTAAGAGCGGGACCCTTTGAGAAGTTCTTTTCCATTCTCTTTCTTTTTATCATCTTTGGTACTACGTCCACTGGTATTGTACGAAAAAGTTATGTTACTCCAGTTGAGGAATTCTTTTAAATTATGCTCTTACTGAATTTCTAGACCTATTCAGAACCATTTTCCTTTAATCATTGGCATGCCATCAAACCGCCACGCAGACCTTCCATCTAACATGTTTCCAGATACATCTCAATTCTCGGTCGTTGATTGGAAATCTGAATTGGGCTGCTGAATTGGAGTGCTTTCAATTTCATGAAATAAAGTATAGGCGCCATTGTCTTAAAATTCCTAATGGCGTTGATATATATTCTAAATTATAATTATCATAGTAAAGGAATATATACATATATATGTACGTAGACAGGAACAGACAGAGTTCGTATGAAAGGTTATTTTCTTAGCAGGAGTAAAAAATCTAAAAACAGTGGGAGTTTTGAACTTCGAACCTCGAAAAAGATGGCACATTTGGGTGCTAGAATGTATAGATCTTAATCTTATCTTGAATAGTGGCTAGTCTTGATACTTTGCTAATATTTTTAGGAAGCATTACAAATAAGGCAGACTATGGTGGTTTCTTTTTCTGTTTCACCATGTTCATGTGCTAATCCTAGAGAGAGATACGGTCATTAATATATTAACTCATTTTGTTATTGGTAAGAGCGTGAGGAGGTTCCCCGTATAAATGTACCTAAATTGTCCATGTAATACCCATTTGCTTCAATTATTGTCTAGTTTTACTATAAACGAAGGGTTAACTAGATTTAAGCATTTATAATTTGAATAGAAAGGTGATCCTGTAAAATCTGTATCACAGAAAAAATCCTATATTTTCCATTGCAAAACCACTAAACCTAAAAAAAGGATAGTAAAAAAATTGCAGTTGATCGTTATAATTATAAATGGATAAATAAAAAGTAATAAATATTATAACTATGATCTAATAATAATAACATAAAATAAATAACTAATAATAAATATATCTAAATATGCGTTTTATTTTATTTTATTGAAAAATTCAAATAAATTAAAAAAGAATAAGAGTTCAGTACAACTATTATCCTACTAATAGGATA
>JAOTAZ010000002.1:5507510-5520504 GCA_025629785.1 Erythroxylum oxycarpum | reverse complement strand
ACCCTACAGGGTAAGACATAAATGTTTTATGATTCCGGAGAGTGTCGGAAATTAAAAAAAAAAAGTAATGAAGAAGATCACGTTTCATGATTTTGCTCAAGAGGTTGGATTCTGGACTCAAGCGAGATCCAACATTTGTGATATCAGAGCAAGAGGTTGGGTTCTGAAATCGGTGCCCAACAGACAACCATTGGCTCTAATACCATATTAGAATTTTTAATATGGGTAGAGTGTAGAGCCCATTAACAAGAATTGGGAGCTAACCCAAGCTCAATTCTTATTAATAGACTCTACACTTTACCCATATTAAAAATTCTAATAATAAAAAGGTTAGACCATTACACATCATTTTATAAACTTCAAAACCTTGTGACACAAGATGGAAGTTTATAGTCCTTCGCCATCTTATAGGTACAAAGCAACAAAGGAATATAGATAACTGAGAGAGATGGAAAAAGAACATCAGTTCCTTCTTGATTTAAATGAAAATTTTGACAAATTGAGTTCATAAATTTTATCCGTGGAGCCAACTCCTTCATTAAGCAAGATTTTCCTCTTCAGCTCTTAAGAGGAATAATAAATTAGCACGAAAAGATGATTTCCAACCTGACATTGGAGGAATCTACTTTTGTCACCAATTCAAATTACAAAGGTGCTAAAAGAGGACGCGACAAAGAAAAACAACTTATAGGGGACAATTGCAACTTGAAAAAGTGTGATTATTATGAAAAAGGCAAGACATACAAGAGATGAGTGTTTTGAGATTATTGGTTACCCTTTAAATTACAGAAGTAATCAAAAAGGAATTAATCAAAATTCACAACAACAAAACAGGGGTGGAAAAGGTCGTTTTGGACATGTTAATTCGACCAGTATGGAGAAAAAGGTTGATGGAAACAATGAATACAAAGCTAGTGGTAACGATGTAGGAAATAGACAAACTATTGTTTTTAATAAAGAATAAAGAAGAAACTATTGTACTTGATGACCATTCACAATGCACTTAGATTTTTTCTTTAAAAAAAGTCAAGCTAAAGACTACCTAATCATGTTTTGTCATTTTGCAGAAACTCAATTTGTTACTAATCTTAAGGCTATAACGAATGATAATGTAATTGAATTTTTCTTTGTAGAAGAATCCTTAGTTGCCCATAATATTGATCACTAAATCGATTTCACAAATATGCTACAATAAAATGGGAGAGTAGAGGTTAAATATTAACATATTCTATAAGTTGCTAGAGCCTTAAGTTTCCAAATTAACCTACCGTTGAAAAGTTGGGGAGAGTGTACCTTGAATTGTGTAGCTTATAAGCTTGATGCCTACACCTATTTTTGGGAACAAAAGCCCATATGAAGTTCTCTTTAAAAAGTTAACCAATTATGAGAAATTGAGAGTTTTTTTATCCTTTTACCATGCTCACAATCATGACAAACCAAAAGGTAAATTTTTTACCAAAAGTCTATCATTGTATCATCCTTAGATGTCCACATGGTAAGAAATGATACAAAGACTTGAAAAAGAAGAAGATTTTTATTTCAAGAGATGTTGTTTTTAATTAAAAATATTTCCTTTTAAATTAAATACCATTTTTATGAGGATCATAACCCACATATCACATTCGTTGCCTATTAAACATTACCTATACGTTAGAGATTCACAAATTCACATGTGTCCACAAAAATCACTAGATCATGTACAACCTAACCTAACGACCATGGCTAATCATGAAATAGAAAACCACATATGGAATAGAAAACCACATACTTGAGCCAACCTAATTCATCCACCAACAACAATTCAACATCAACCTATATAAATGGAACCGTCACTAGCTCCAAAACATGCTAGGAACATATCTCACAAGTTAACTGATTTTGAGTATACTCTATTGTCGTCTTTGGTACCATCTCAAGATATCATGGCAACGGTGAATTCTGGTAGGGTCTATATTTTTATCTCATACTTTAAATTATTTACGCATCACACTTGCTCACCAAGTTTTTCTTAAGTTTATATCTTCTTTTAATGACAAATTATTACTAAGCTGTTCAAGATCCCAGGTGGAAGGCAATGCAACAAGAAAATTGTTCCATTGGAATTCAATCATACTTGGATTTTAGAAGACCTCCCAAAAGGTAAGCACGATATTGATTACAAATGGGCTTACAAAATAAAGATAAATCTATTGACTCTAATAAGCGTTTTAAGGCACGATTAGTAGTTAAAAGATACCCAAGTAGAAATCATAGACTATTATAAAACTTTTGCACCGGTAGCAAAAATGTTCACTCTAAGGTGCTTATTAATAGTTAGAGTTATTACCAAATCGCACATATATTGGTTAGATATAACCAATGATTTTTTGCATGGAGATTTGATAGAAGAAGTCTACATGAAAGTTCCCCAAAGTTTTACTAAGTCAGGTGATAATAAAGTGTGTAAATTGAAAAAATCTTTATATGGACTTAAACAAGTCTCAAGAAATTGGTACCAAAAGCTCTTAGATTATCTTCATAGCCTTTTTAATCATGTATGTGAAAATTATTTCATAGTAATTGTTGTCTATGTGGATGATATTGAAATGATAGGAAATGACTCCAACCTTATTAATAACATTAACTAACAACTTAACACCACTTTTGGCATGAAAAATCTTCGCAATTTTCAATATTTTCTTAGTATTGAAGTGGCTTACAGCAAATAAGGCATTATGTTAAACCAACAAAAATATACTTTAGATTTGTTCGAATAATTTGGACTGCTAAGAGCTTGATCAATATCTTTTCTATTGCATTCAAAACATGGATTAAGTCTAGATTTTGGAGAACTATATAATAGATCTAAGTCAATATCATCATCTTTTTGGAAGACTTCTTTATTTGACTATTACTCGAATCAAATATTACATATCGATTGCAGGTCTTTATCCAATTCATGCAACATCCGCGGGCTCCACATGAATGTAACTCTTCAAGTTCTCGTGTATTTGAAGGCTACTCTTTAGCAAGGTATTCTTCTTTCTTCATCCGACAGCCTTGAATTATCTTCATATGCTAATTCTAATTGGGCAAGTTGCTCAACTATACAACACTTTACCATAGCGTATATTGTTTTTCTTGGAGCTAGTCTTATCTTTTGGAAATTGAAGAAATAATAAACTGTCTCTCGTTTTTTAGCTAAAGTCGAGTATAGAGCTATAATGATGTCACAAGCGAACTATTATGAGTTCAATCTCTTTTACTTGATTTAGTATGACTTTATATGTAACAATAATGCTATATTGTGACAACTAAGTAGCTCTTCACATTGTCACAAACCCTATCTTTGACGAAAGCACCAAGCACATTAACATTGATTGTCATTTTGTACGTAATCACATTCTAAACTATGAGCTATACACTTCTCATGTTCAGATCAAGTCGTTGATTTACTCAATTGGGATTATACCTTTTCAAAGTTTACTTGGCAATTTAAGCATGATTGACATATATACTCCAACTTAAGGAAGTGTTCTAAATATTCTATAAATATTTAGCAAATATCTTGTTTGATTCGTTGAATATCATTGACTTGTCTTAGCTCATTATAATAAGGCTTAATTTCATTTAACTAATATAGTTATCATTCTTTATCTATTTTGAGATATTGTATTTGCACGTATGTTGTACGCCATCTTTCTGCTGAAATATTCTACCCAGTATACATTTCTTCAATACTCCTTGAGTATGTGTATCACCACTGTGGGGTTATGCTTCAAATCTAAATTCTCACTCTCGACAACAAAGTTGACCTTTATTACAGAAGAATGTTGTTACTTACTACGCTTCAGATGCCAAAATAATACAAAACCATAAGGTAGACAATGAAGTAGACAACTGCAGTCTGGAGCCATTATGGAGTTGGTACTTAAACAGTGAGCTGCAGGCCCATTGGCCGTCACACCACTCTAAAAAGAGCTATGCCATGTCTGGTCTTGGTAATGACATGCAATGGCAAGGCATTTTCTAGGTAGAAGCCCATTAAATGGCTTCAGGTTGTCAGTGAAGGCTGAAAAGGACAGTTCCGTTTACCTTGTCTCATTTATTGCCGATTCATGATATCTTTTTGTTTTGGCTTGACCGGCGCAATAGCTTTTGCAAATCGCCGGTGCCAACCTCTGCCTTTCTCTTTGTCTTGTGTCGACGCACGTCTCATTTAACAAACACCAATGCGTTGTTTTTTGTACTCGGCATTCTGCATGTTTTCATATTTACTTACCAACTTATGTAAAGAAAATACTATACTTTTGGATCAATTAGCTATTAGATGGCTTTTAATTATTATTATTATCAATGATTCAGCGCTATCAACATAAATTGAAATGTGGGATTATTTAGAAAGCTAAGTAAATGCGTAAACATTGATAGAAAAGTTCCAGGAGATAATTTAAAGTAAGAATTTGGACTAAAAATCTACATATCCACAGAAACAAGGAAAACAAGAAAGCGAAGAAATACTAACGAGAGTAAATATCACAAAATCAGCACGTGGATGCAAGCATGCGAGTCTCTTCAGATTCTAATCGCTTACGTTACTATTCTAGGATCCGAAAACTACTTTCTTCATTGAATTTCTCACGATACCTTATGTCAAACAGAAAACATAATAAAATCAACACAATCGAAGACTTCGGGAGCTCGTCATCAATATAAACTTATATAACCCGGCGACTCGATCGAGCACCATTAGAGCTATCGTTGAGTTTGACATTCTTGAGAAAGAACGCGATTGCTTTTTGCCAGGGTATCCACTTTAAAATCACAATTGACGACAACATTTGCATTTCCGGTTTTGAAACTGATAGTTTTCTTTTCATTCTCGCGGTGACGTTGATCTCCAAAGAAAAAGACACGGTCAATTTGGATTTCGAGCTTTTCATGCTGGTTTGGATATCCTTCAAACTTTCAAGGACCATCAATTTCTCTTGAGCTTTTGTCATCCTGATGGAAGCTTGGAAACTTTCCAGTTGCAATCTTTTGTTGCTTAAAAAAGAGTGAGATCGTACCATCATGCTGGTACGAAATGCCTGTTCTCTCGTTTGGATAATGAACCTGTACCGTGATGTCATATTCAGGACGGGAATGACTCTTCCCAGAAATATGGCTGTTAACAACAAGCTTTTGGACTTCGAACCTGGGATTTTTAGGCTTAAGCAGACCGAAATATAGGCGTAAAACAACGACAGCGATGATTATGGGAATTGCAATGCTGAAAAAGCAACGCAACGAAAAAGAACAGAAAGATCCTTTTCTTTGTTCGGGATTCCGACGTTGTTCAACGATCAAGGCATTTTCCGGAGGAGGAACTCGATAAATTTGATCTTTAGGAACTTGGATCATGTAAGTTCCAGACTCAAAAGTGGGATGGAGTGGAACAGCAACAGGCCATTGATGACGGTGGACTTCACGGATTGATTCAGAGGAAGCAGTTTCCACATGCTCCGCCATGGAAATATGGCGAGCGGTGATAAGAGATAGTGGTTGGTGTTTGTAACAATTGGAGGCTGGAGTCAACTTGGCATTGGAATGGCTGATTGTGGCATGTGTAAATTGCAATGACCTTGGCAACGTACCGTTGCTTGGATAAAAATCAACTAATCTAATATTAGAGCCGCTGGACAAAAATGCTGCTGATTCAGGCCAAGTCATTGGTCTCAAAGAACAACGGCTCAGTGTATATAAGCAAGTTTCTCCATCGTTGTAATCAGACTTTGTTTTGGGAGCTTGTTAGAGGTTGAAAAACAATAAATGAAAGTTTGAGTGTGTTTGCTTTCATGGCTTCTCTCTAAATTCTCTCTCTCCTAAAAGCTCAAGTCGTGAATAATATAAATCATCTGGCATACCAAAAGACAAGAAAAAGAAAAGGTTGTGGCAAAATGGTCGACTTACGAAAGCATCCATCATGCTTGTAACGAACTCTTACCTCCTTGATGTTTGAACACGGATCACATTCTTCAATTTGAATTCCAACAGCCGAAAGAAGGTAGGAGAAGAAGGGTTTTGTGGATGTGGGGTGGTTAACAGGTTGGCGGGCTTGTGTCTGAACTTAGAAATCTGAAAGAAAATGATAGTCTTACCGGGTGTTCCTGGGGGCCACACCTGGCTCGGCCTATTCACTGGACGGCTTGCATCTTTTCAGAGATTTCAGTTGGGCTTGGTCTCTCGCATTAATGTGGACACAGGCATCACAGAGACAACCATCCAGACCTTGTCTGTCAGATTAGAGTTGAATCCACCAACAGGCCCTTTGCCTTCGGCCTATCCAATTAACGCTGTTTCATGTGGCATTTAATTTGCCCTTGCTAGTTGTCTTGATGATCTGAGGCTTGAATCAGATGTTTATCCATAATTGGAAAGAGTCAATTGCAAAATCCCATCCAGATATACTTGACTAATTATTTGACCATAAAAAATTGACCACATGGGCATCCTGAGCCTAATAATGTCTCTATTTTGTACTATTGATTGAGCAAGTTCAACCAACAAATCAGTGAGGATTTTCAAAGCTTTAAGAACCTGATAATAGCAGATAAAGATTTATGTATATTATTATGCATTTGTTATTTACTTGAAATAAGATAGAGACCTAACCCATTACAATCCCACCTTCATAAGGATAATGCTTGTTAGCTACAGATTGTTTGGTTGTTAATGTGAACAGACTATTCATGCATGTGTATCTAAAAATATATAAATTGAATTTGGCTCTGATTATTCAACAAGTGGCGTCAAACAAAAACAGAAAATAAAACAATTAAGAAAGCCACAGTTGAGTGATTATAATTTATACATTTGTTTGTGTCGTTAACAACATCGTAGATAAGATTTATCCTTTCAATATTGTGGGTCCCGAGTCGGGTCATGAAGAGAGGCCTGTGATGTGATCCCAGCAAATCAGGGGCTCCCAATCGTAATTAAGGAAAACCAAAAAGCCGTCGTCAACTACGATTCATCTGAGGTACCACACACGAACACAACACTTCTCTTCCCCTATTTCAACGGTCAAACATCGAAGCCAAGACTAACCAGTAGAAATCCTCGAAACCTTGAACAAGAACAAGAAAAGCCCAGACCCACTGTGATTTTTAATCTCGGGGAAACAAAGAGCTTGCGTTTATCGAAATGGACGGCTTTGATCAGCTACCAGACTCTGTCGTCCTTCTCATCTTCAACTCTGTTTCCGACATCAAGACCCTAATCCGTTGCCGATCCGTTTCGATACGGTTCAACTCCCTTGTCCCGCAAACCGAGTCGCTTCTTCTCAAAGTCGACTGTGTCATCTCAGCTGAGTGCGACTCCGATTCACTCCTCTTCTCCCTCCTTAAATCTCTCCTCAAGTCTCTCCACGGCTTCTTCTTGCCTGACCAGAAGCCTCCTCGTGTTCTCGCCCAAACGCCTACCTCTCCCGCTCAGATACTATCCCAGTTCGATCGGATCCGCCGTCTTCAAATAGAGCTTCCCGCCGGAGACTTGAAACTCGAGAAGAGTGTAATTGTGAAGTGGAAGGCGGTCTTCGGGAGGACGCTGAAGAGTTGCGTGATTCTAGGGTTCCGAAATTCCGAGAGCGATCCGTCCGACGTGGAGGTTGATTTCACCGGCGGTTTAAAGACCAGAGTGGTGTGGACAATAAGCGCTTTGATAGCGGCGTCAGCGAGACATTACTTGTCCCGAGAAGTTGTGAGAGCGCACAGCGAGATGGAGAGTTTGGTATTGAGGGACAGGGATGACGAAGGGACGGTGGTGATGGATAGGGAGGGGTTGAAGGAGAGCAGGTTAGAGGGGCCCATCGCGACGGCGGGTGGGAAGGATAGGAACGCTTGGGAGACAGGTAGGACGGTGGTGCCGAGCGTAAGGATGAGGATGAGGCACGCGCCGCGTGTGGAGCTGAAGAATGGGTCGTGGGTGGAGGGAGCAACTTTGGTTGTGGTGAGGCCATGTGGGATCGGGGCCCACACATCTGCTGAAGTGGAGGACGCGGAGTTGGCGATGTCTGCTTTTGGGAGTGGGGCCTACGCGGAGGCCGTACAGGTACTTCTCAAGAGTAAGAGCTACCTAGTGGAAATGAATTCCTTCTGAACTCTTATGTATTAGGTGCCAGCCCTACAAATTATTAAGATAAACGAGAATGAAATGGATTTTTAATTCCTCATCAATCGGAGTGAGTCTGATTAAAAGTGTTCGTTTAATCGAACAAACAGCAATGTAAAAAGTCAACTAGGATCAAAATGATCCACCTTCGGTAACTTCAATCTCATGACATGTAAACTCTAGCTTCTTCGAATAGATGTTCACACTAAACACTGGGACTGTTGGAGTGGAGGCAGGCTACAGATTCACATAATCAATGATTTATGTACAAAAAATGTGACGAAAGATCAGCTGTGAGCATGTTACCAAGTTCATTTAGATAAGTAATCATATAAGTTTCCAAGAAGTGGTAATCACAAAGGTTATAGACTTCATCGCACTAATACTAATGTTCAACAAATTCCTACTCTTGGGAGTGTCTTAACTACGGTTGTTGTTGCTGTAGAGTTCGAATGAAAAAACCATTGGTAATTGGAACATTATTCATGATAACTAATGAATTCATTTTGCTACCAAGTTCGTCATTTCTTGCAAAGCAAACATTACAGCAATTATGAGATAACTCAATTTGGCAACAGCCACAAGCATATTAATAGGCATCACATCAACATTCATCTTTCAAACCCACATCCTGAATCCCGATTCATCCATGGTATAAGAAAGAAGCCCTTTGCAGATCTTATTTCACAATAAACCCCTAACTGCTTGGAATTTTCCTAAACCTTGGAAACAAATAACATTGTCCCTCCATAAAAACAGATGTTGTATACTGAAACAGAGGGGAAAAAAAAAACACCACAATTGCTGGGGCTCAGTACTTGAACTGAATAAAACGATTTGAAAAAGAATTTCATTTCATTTTTCCCAAAAATCAGTTGAAACAGTCAGGTACAAAATCAATTATTGTTTTCAGGTATATGCTCAAATTGCAAAATAGAAAGTTAAATGCTAAACAGAAAAAGAGAAGTAATAATTTTAAATTTCTAACAAAATAGCTAAGGAAAGCACTCATCTTCAATCGTTGTTCAGCATACATCAAGAAAAATGAATAACTATTACATTCCACGGTGAGGGAGTGAATGTGATCTTTTAACAAAACTAATATTCTTCCTTCCCATGTCCGTTTACAACCAATCTAATAATCAGAGAAGTCCAAGAATCCACACTCTCACCCATCTCATCAAAAAACTTTTCTTACTTATTCAATGCATCCATATAAGATCTCTTTGTGGCATTAGTTCAAACACTTCATATGCAATTGAATGAACCTTTTACCTATTTTATCATCACCCATCTTAGCCACAGCCTTCAAAAGAAAGGAATAAGTGTACGTCAGAATCAAAGGAATTTACACACATGTGATATATTTCAATAGTTGTCTTTAGAACTCTCAGCATACGCTCTAATAATTGTATTCCATAGTAGTAAATTGTTAGGAGATCTTGCTTCTCTCTAAATTGCACTCCACGTATGGTCTCGTCCACTTCAATTTCTCATCCACTCCAAGCCCTCTTTACACTCTACTCTTATTCAAAGTTTCTTACTAACCTTTGGCTTCCTTAACTATTCCATCCTACTCCAATCTTCTTATCTTCCTCTGGACTTATTATTATTCTTCTTCTTCGAGCTTATCTACTTGCCCACTTTGATAACACACTGATCATTAACCTTATACTAACTTAGCAATGTCAGAATCAGCCATTCAAGGTGTTGCTTCGTTGGTGTAGAACCAATACCCATTTGAGCACAGACTATTCACGAAAATGTTTCCACCAAAACTCGAATCCCGCTTTTCCCCATAAAAGCAAATTCGTCCTAACCTATGCAAGGATCTTCCAACGAAGAAAAAGCATAAAACCTTCACATTTTCGTATTTACCCCATCACACAAAAACAAAATTGCAGCCTCGATAATCCACAGTGCCACGCCCAAATGAAAAAGAAAAATAAGTCAATTTCACGTAGAAGCCTCAAAAATGGATATTTTAAGTTGGAAAATAGATAAATTAAAGTTGTTGAGCATCAAACAAAAGCGTTCCATTCGAACAAAGCTCCTCAAGTTTCTGCACATTTCAACATGGAAATAATGGCATCCACGGGTCGAAATGCTTTGGCAATGTTAAAAATGAACAGCCATTCACGTAACGAGAACGTACATGAAAAGAAAAACAAAATTCAAGCCAACCAAACTGGGGAATCAAATGTCTCAGAGATTGCAATGAGAAACCCCCATCTCAAAAAAAGAATAGAATAGGAAAACAAACGTATAAGGAAAGACGAATGCATAATGTTGTTTTTGTGAGTTGGGTCTCTTTCTTCCTGGTTCGTGCAAATAGAGAAAACCAAAGAAACAAAACACTCTTTCTATCTTTCGATATATACGTAACTTGACGCAAAAATGTCTACCTAAAAAAGCTAAATTTTGGGCTTTTCTAAAAAGATCCAAATTTTAGCTTTTAAAAATATTGTATTTGAGCTTTTAAAAAAGCTATTTCCAATTCAAAAGTGTTTTTAAAGTTTGTAGCTAAACACTCACTTTTTCCTTAAAATAGCTTTTGCGGTAGAAAGTGCTTTTGGACCCTCCAAAAGCTCAACCAAACGAGGGTTAAATCATCCATAAGCATTTCATAACCAATAAAAGAATTATTCTTATACAAATTGAAATAACCATGTCCACCCCTAAAGGTATATGCACTAGCATCAAGTCTAGAAACATAAATTAAATTTCTAGAAATTGAAGGTACATAGAGAGTGTTCATTAGATCCAAGTGATGCTCAGTACTAATGTCAACTTGTAAGTCCTTACAACTTCAATTCGGGCCTTCATTCGGTTCCCCATAAATAAAAAAGCTGCTAGTTAGGCTTATGGTTTGGATTGTAAAAAATCCCTGCATAATATTGGAAATATGAATACTGACATTAAAATCAAATCGCCAAGTATTAGAAAGAACTTCAGATATGTTGGCCCCCAAAATTTTCTTGATGTATTAAGCATGATTTAAATGAATTATGAGGTTGATGGATTAAATTTTGGAGCTTATTATTATTGTTAAGGTTAGTAGGATTTTTATGACATAGGTTAATTGAAGTTTAGTGTAAATGTGTATGAATGAGAAAGCATGATGAGCATCCTTATGTATTTTGTTCTAAGCTTTGATATGTATGATGTTATATGAGCAAATTTTGTTTAATCTCCTTGAAATTGTAGTGACATGAAGGATTGAGGCTCCTTTTGTGATTGAGTATGTTTAGCTTATTATTAGGTTTGAATGCATGTGATTGTTGATTCTTGGATGACGGATTTATGATTTTGGAACTCTTATCGCGACGAGGCTAGTGGTCACCGCGGCGAACTTCCATTGGTTCGCCGCGATGTACCGATGTGACGTCGCGACGAGTGCTCCATTTTTGCGACTTCGCTGCGGCGAGGAAGGACATTTTGGGCAAGTCACTTAAGGTTAAAAGATATAAGGCAAAATGGAAGGGCAAAGTGGTCATTGCTCATTAATAAAGGGTATAAATTAGAAGAAGAAAAAGGAAATGAAGAGAAGAAGAGGAGAAGTATCGAAGAAGAGAAGAGAAAAGATGAGGAAAGCTAGGGTTTGGAGATTTTGAGGAATTTGAAGCATCAACAAGTAAGTATAAGCTTTAATCCTTCTTGATTGGTTGGATTAACCATGTTTAGTGATAATTAGAAGTGAAAATGGGGTTTAATGTGTGTAAGAAGTTTTTGATGAATGGTTTGAGAAATGTTTTAATCTTCTAGGGTTAAAGATTATGTTATGTTTGTTAATGATTTTAGGTTGTAATGAGCTTAGAAATGAAGTAAGAATGATGATTTAGGGTTATATGGGTTATATTTGGAAGATGGGAAGTATATGGACGAAGAATGTTGGAAAATCAGGATTTTGGACATTTTTAGGGTCACACGTCGCGACCTGCAGTTGTGCACCTCGCGACGTGCCCCAACTTTCTCGCCGTGAGCGTCAATTTTTCAGCACTGACATGCTTTAGTATTTTGGGCATAACTTTTGCTGTAGATGTCTGATTGAGGTGATTTTTGATTCTCTGTAAACTAGAGACATAAGGTTACAAGTTTTATGAGGAAATGAAGTTGTAATTGAAAGTAATTGAGTTTCTAAAAATTTCAATTTTTGGATGGAAGTTTAGTATAAAATGTTGTTTCAGGATAGGAATAGTCTGAAAATGTTTTGGGCATAAATCTTAGAATACTGAACCAAATTGAATGATTTTGGAGTCATTAAAAAATTGAGACAATAGGGAACATTGTTCTAGAAGAAAGTATTATCAAATTTCTTCATTTGCGTGATCATAATTTGGAATCACAATTGAAAGGAATTTTTGGCTATTGTTAAAGGAAATCAAGGAAGGCAAGAGGAGCAAGTGTGAGGAAACTTGAGCAAGTCTTTAAGCAAGGACTTCTAAGGTGTGTTTCATGTTTATAATAGAATGAATGAGCCATAAATGATTTCAAATTGCATCATAAGTGTTGCATTTATTGCTTTTTGCATGATTTGTGAAATTTTCTATATGTTCGCTGCATGAACTGTGTAATGGTTTATAAAGAGATTTTTTTCAAGTGATTTCTAAAGAGAACAGTAAAATTTATGAAATCAAGTTTTGAAAGCACATATGAAATATTGTTTGTTCCTGAAACACAAGTTTCCAAGAAGTGTTATTTTGGGCAATACAAGTTTACAAGTTATGAAATAAATGTTATATGGGTTTGGTTTGGTCCATTATATTGTCAAGCGCACTTTGACTATATTGGAGTTATGTAAATATAGTGCCCTGGAAAGCAAGTGTATTTACATGTAACTTTATCTTCTTCAGTTACAGTTTTG
>JAOTAZ010000002.1:5490066-5506191 GCA_025629785.1 Erythroxylum oxycarpum | reverse complement strand
AGTTCATCAATATTGTTTAAGACTAATGGGGCTTGCACGTGAAAACAACGAATAGCTCATCACACGATTCTGATTCTCTGGCCGCTTGATAAATTGATTGATTCTTTTGTCACAGAATGTATGAGCTATTTGTCCTCATGCTTTGCCATGAAGAGCAGTGGACTCTTTAAAAAGACAGGAAGAGAAACAGAGTACTGTCTGGGAGTAAATTTCATTACCAATTTTCCTGTTCTGTTCACTTCAAATGAGGGAGACAAAAAGCCTTGAATCTGTATGTAGCTTTTGTAAATCCTCGTAATGAGAAAAGAACAGTTAGAAGGAAAATGTTTTACCGTCCTCATAATTATTCATTGTTATGTCTCCCACCAAGTTGAATCAATTGTACTAGTTTGAACTTTGTTTATGCTCCCAAGTCCCAACTCTTGAAGTAGAGAATACAATGTAAGATTGTCAAAAGTTAGAGACACCATTCCCATTGACAAGATTTTGACACCCTTTTGCTAAATCTTACCGGTGGTTCGTTTGTGCTTTCACTTATGCAGCAAGAACGTTCCTTAAACTACTATCATGTTCGTGTTTAAGACGATGAAGTCCATTTCCAAGAGATATAACGGTGGAGATGTTCCAATCCCACGCATTCTTTAGATTTTCATTGGATAGATGCACTTCAGTATTCTTAAAACACCCTAGCTTCTTCCATAATGAATTCTAAAGATTATAGAATAAGAAAATGAATGAAGATGATACTAGTACTCACTAACCACATTCCCTATTAACAATAAATTCAACAATTTCGATATTTGTGATCCTATAATTAAATTATAATAAACTAAAAATTGTGTCTTTTTCTTTTTTGTTAAGCTAGCTTACAGCTTTGAATCTCCTTCAGTTTGTTAGCTTTGGTTCTTTGCATATTATTGTTGTACAGTTTTCAGTTTGTTTGATGACTCTAATTTAATAAAGTGTATGAACAATCTGTAACACCGCTAATCTGTTTAAGGGGATAGAGATCGGCAGAGATAATCTTCCATGTTCTGACAATTGAAAATTCCATACCAGATTAAACTGATAAAAAAAAAGAAAGCAAAGAGAATTCCGTAACAAAAAAAACAGCCCCAGATTTCATTTTTTCCCAATCTGATTTCTGAACCCTTAACCACTCGCGAATTGAATTTTATTAAGATCTGTCAAAACAATCCCCTACAAAACTAGGAATCAAGAAAAATAAAACTAAATCATTGAACAATCATCATCTAATTTATGCACTGTACGCGTTATTTTGACTCACTTAAAACGTATAGATTTCGCTCCCCTTAATTCACAAATCTCATGCTAATTTTCCTATCTCTCCTCAACTGCTATAAAGCTTGACTAATTTCTCTAATGATTGTCCATCATGTGCCAGAATTTCTGCAACCAGTGAACCATTCTTGTATATCCTGAAGGATGGAAGCGATGTTAGGCCCTCTGATTTGACCAAGTACGGTTGGACTTCAACCTGCACCTGACAAAACAGAGATAACAGCAGACTTAATATCAGAACTAATATTTTTGTTGTTTTTCCTGGACTAATCTAAACTTGCGTAAAAGCATACCTTTAGAAAGTTGACAGAAGGGAAATTTTTGCACACTTGCTTCAGAAGCAGCAACTCTTGCTTATGATTTTCTTTCCCACAGAAAAGGATCACAGACATTCCTGAAGATTGCAGTTCGAAACATCTTCTCACTCCTTAGAACTATCATATGTATGCAGGGTAAGCAGAGTTTAGATGAGGAGTTACCAGGTGAAGTGACAAAATGCCTGAAACGTTCGTTGCTCGATATGAACACCAAGTTGGAACCAAATTGCAGGCTCTTGGTATCTTCACCTCTTTGTTTCCTGATCTGCAGTTGGGCCTGAAACAAGGCTCGACCCACCTCCTCGTCTGCTGGACTCTCTCCAATCAACATCTCGTAATCTTGAATCGACGCTTCCCATCTTTCAAGCTAAGCACATTAGGACACGAGAATGAGACAGACTAAAGCTTCATCTAATTGCTTTTCAGTTATTAAATGACCAATTGATCAGAAGAAGGGAGCTTTTTTTTAACTCCACTCTCTACAAGCGTTTAATGTTTACCATGGCGTTACAATCAGCTCGCCTATGCCTGGCCTTGATATAATTAGGCTGCAGACGAAGAGCCCCTGTGCAATCTTCCACAGCCTTTTCATATTGACCTAGCTTTGATCTACATGCTGCTCGGTTGCATAGTAATATAGAGTTATAGGGGTCGAGTTCTAGTCCTTCATTGTATGCAACATAGGCTTCAGAGAATTTCGATGCCTTAAACAGCAGGTTACCACTCAGTCTGGCTGATGCCACTGCTCTAGTCTTCTTTGCCACCGTACTAATTTCTTGGTTGCTTGGATCGAGTCTTTCTGCTAGCTGAACCCAATTCACAGCATCTTCAAACCTGGAAATCAACAATGAAATAAGTTATTTGTCTTATAGTCAATTTTGTAATGTCCTCCCATTTACTTTTTTCTTGCTTTTCGCTATTAGCATTATTACCGAGTACCAACCTGCCTGCAGCCAAGTAAACCTGCGCTCCAGTGATCAGCAGATAAGTGGAACAAGTTAGGCCAATTAGCTTAGTTATCGAATCAATGGAAAACTTGGATCCCTTTTGGTAGGTTTCGTAGGCATCTTCATGTCTGAGGAGTCTCAGGAGTGCCTCGGATTGCATAGCGTATACCTATATGGGAATTTAAAGAACTGAGCTGTCTGAGCTTGAAAGTGAACCAATATATAATGCCCGATCACGGAATCTCCTCTGTTTGTAGAAAGCCTAACCTGTGGAGCCGAATCAGCACCCATGGAGATTATATACTCGGTCTTCTTTAGTAAAGAATTCCAATCTTTCAATTTCCGAGCCTCGACGCACCCTTTCAGGTGCTGTTGAAGAGCATGAGATTGAGCAACTTCTTTGAAATCATTACCAACTCCTGACAGTTTATAGTGATGCAATGCTTTCTCTGCGTCTCCTAGTCTGCAGGACTCAAGTCCAGGAAGCCAAAGTTAGCGGTCTACAAATTGAATTTATATTTTTTTTCTGATGTATAAATTACCTGAAATAGAGTGTTGCCAAGCGGTAATGAGCTCTTCTGTAGGTAGGATTAAGCCTAATTGCCTCCTTACACTCTATGACAGCATCTATGATGCGGCCTAATCCTATCAAAGCAGCACTTTTGTTGCTTCTATACGTTGCATTACTCGAATCAAGAGCGATTGATCGATCATACAGAGTCAAGGCCTCAGCAAATCTTCCTTGTTTATACTTTTCATTTCCCATGTTCTTCAAGACTTCAGGATCCGTCGTGTTCATCAGATATTGAGACTGTCGAAACTCACCACTAGGCTGCTTCACAATGTTCCCCATAAGACCATTACCACCAAATTTATGATGTTCTTTAATAGCTTGAGGTGTGGATATCTTTGGGCCATTACTTCCCTTAACCTTCTCGTTTCCATGTTGCCACAAGTTGCTCAAATGGCCTAACGTATATACATTGCCTGAAGTGGCTCGAAGCAGAGGCTTGCCATCGCTGGTTTTCGTAGTAGTCGTGGTAAGTGGGACAAGCTCTCTAGACCAGCTAATGGAGTCCCTTTTCGGCTTAACGTCATTGGGTTGACTTACTTTGGTTTGTGATGAACTCGACGAACTTCTTGCAACATCTGAGACTCTTCTGCCTTCATTCTTGTGCTGAGACTCTGTAGGACATGCAGAAACCGAACTTTGCCTCCTGATGTGTTTACCGTCTACCCTTGGTGAAGATTCAGACATTTTAGACGGGTCAAGGAAGGCCTCGTCCGATTTGGTCTGCTGCTGCTTGGAATTGTCCAGATGGGGCTTCATCCTTAAGGTATTCTTGCTGGTGTTTGTAGGAAGTGAGTGAACATATGTCCTCCGAGACCGGACGCTACGACGATTGAAAAATACTCCCATTAGACCACAACTAGGCTGGCTTTCCATAGAATTCTTGTTCTCTTTTCCCATTTTTCAGTCCTGCGCCCTCTCTAAAACTGATAGCTTATAGAGAAAAGGAATTTCCCATCCCTGAACTAGTTGAAATTTTCAGGATAGGGATGTAAGAGTGACGCACGTATGTACGAGCTGGAGAAGAAATTGACGAAAGAATGGTTTAAAGGACGAACAATCAAAAGAATCTGATAAAAAAAAATGAAAAAATTTAGACAAGGAATATTGATATGACAGCTTGAGTGGGAAGGGTTCAGTGGCAAAAGGAATATGATTGAATCAAGAGGAAGTGTATATATATATATATATAAACTTGGCAAAGTAACAAGATTAGAGTGGCTTCCAAGAAACCAGCTTCATTACTTTTGGATATGGACTTATGGAGAGTTAGGTCCTTAGAGTTAAAAGAATTAGAACCTGTAGCACAACAAAGAGAGCATATGTTTGGAAAACAGCTATTATATTGCTAGTAATATCACCAATTCACTTTTCTTTTTCTCTGCAAATAAACAAGTAGAAACATCACTAAGAACTAGAAATATTAAAAAGAAAAAGAAAAGGAAAAGGAAAAGAGAGCTTCTATCCAAAGATTACCAATCAACGGTATTACAAGCAACCTGTTGGCCCCAGCCCCCATGCATTGTCAAATGAAATAAAATAGTGTGGCATGTTCTATACGCATTTTCCTGGGCCAATCTCCTAAATGTTAATTTGCATTTTTTCAATTGAAAACAAGGGCAGTTGTAGCATGAAAGCCATGACTTCCACTTCTTTTGAATTCTTCTTTTCAATACAGGCTAAGTGGTCTTTGGATCATGAGTGGATTTAATTTCAGGTAAGGTTCGGCGAAACAGTGCCTATGAGGCTATGACGTTCGCTTTATAGAATACGATTTTTCTAAGTAACAAAAATGATATAGTCGTAGCTAGACATTTATGGTAGTAACAGCATGAAAGTGATAAAAACATATCCTGTACACAAAACATGCTCAGTTACAGACTACAAAATTAAAAAGACGGCACAAATTGACTTACAAATACAGTTAAGGGGCAAGCAGGAGTTAGTGGTTGGGAATATGTACACCCCAGAATTGGAATGAGAAAATTACAAGAAGCCAGCTCATTGGATGCATCGCCAGCAAATAAGAATAAAAGTATATTTCGTACCTTATAAAATCAAAGAAAAGAAAGATCATCTTTTTCATCCAAAAAGTAACTAATTAAGTAATACAAAAAGGCAAACATGTTTTACATTCTGCTGTACGAGGAGATAATGTTACAGTAGCCGTCCTTTGTTTCCTAGCTTAACTAGCGGCCAAAATCCTCGGCCTTCGCTTTCATCCCATGTTCTGATTTACTTTCAGAAAAGGGTTTGTTACAATCGAATTATTAAAAGTTGGCAACGATTTCCTCTCCTAGAAATGCGCGAAAAGGCCAGACTGTTCAAGACCATTGCTCACATTGATAACGAACCACTGAAAATGATGCCAAGTTGTTTTGCTTTCTAGTTCGAAGTGTTTGTGCGGTCCTCTTAATCATAGACAAGGACCTACAAATTTGAGGAACAATAATGGAACGATATATTCCTACTAAAAAACAAACATGGTATACAAAACAATTAAATTATAATTACTAAATGTTAGGAATTGCCTTCTATTTATGTTATCTTCTTTTTTAAGAGACTGATGCAAGATGAGTTAGCTTTTACAGGATTACGATATTTGTAGAAAAGTAAAGAGTACACAACAATTTTTTACTTGGTTGAATAGCTTAATCGCTATCTATATCCAAGGATCTCATGTAAGTGGTTCTACTAGTTTTAACGAAAAGAAAAAATTACAAGAGATAAAAATTTTTTCAACACTTGCAAGAGTTGCCTAAGAACTCACCGATACTTCTAAGTCAGTACTCTAGCAACTCTCTAACTCCTAATATCTTCTCATAAAATTCACTCAAATTTTTATTATAATGAGCAAGCTGTATTTGTCTTAAACTGATGTTGATTTCAAGTTTTTATAGACCATAAGTAGCAGTTGTATATTTCATGCCTTCACCACTAAAGAAATATCTAGCTTAAAGTAAGCTTCATGTACCTCTCACGTGTATCTCTTAAGGCTCCTCTACTCTGCGTTTTACTTTGTTTTTTGTTGTTAGTCCTGTAACCAAACACTCTCAAAACTTCGAGTTCTTTATGTTGTTGTTTGCTTTTAATAAAAAAACTAAAATCATCATTGCACATATATCAACAAACGAACCCTAAGTCCCAAATGTCAAACTCGAACCATTTGTGATCAAATTGATGATTTGTGTTGAAAATTGATGGAAAAACATGAATTACTTCACATTTATTCTCTCCTTCTCCATTAATTTTTTATGCAGTTCTTCGATTTGTAAGAGATTTAAGAGAGCAAACCCTATCAGACACCTTATTCATGAGACCATGTGTGTTAGGATCTTTGATGATTGTTGTCTTCAAGAGGCTTCACTGATTTGTAGATAATCTCTGCAGAAAGTGAATTTCCTTGTTGTAACAATCTTCGTTCCAAAGTCTGAAGAATTTAGATCACCAGCTATCTTCTCCAGAGTGAAGAGACCATGAACGATTCTATCTCTGATGAAGTGAAGCCTCACGTCGATGTGCTTCGATCGCTCGTGCCGAACAGGATCCTTATTGAGGTAAAAATGCGCTTTGATTATCTGTATAGACTGTTGATGTTGCCAGGTTAATTTTAATTTCTTTTAGGATGCCTATCAACCTTAGCTCTTTTACGTCTTCTGTGATTGCATAATATTCTGCCTCTTTCGTTGATAGTGATACTACTGACTATTGTTGAAGTTTCCAACTGATTGAATTGCCTGTTAATGTGAACAAGTATGCAGACATGATCAGGCATATCTTTATCTACAAAACTGATTGGTTGCTTCATATAGATAGTTTCCTCAAGCTTTCCATATAGGAAGGCTGTTTTAACATCTATTTGATGGATTTTCCAATCATAAATAGTTGCTAGCATTTGGATGAGCCTTATATTCTTGAACTTCACCACAGGTGACAAAATCTCCTTGTAGTCGACTCTCTTTTTCTATCTGTATCCTTTAACTACAAGCCTGACCTTGTATATCTTAGATTTTATGTCTGTGACTCCCTCTGTAAGCTTAAACAACCATCTGTTTTCAATCAACTTTGCTTTAAGTGGCTTGGGCACTAACACCCAAGTCATATTCTTCATTAAAGAAGAGTATTCATTCTTACTAGCCAATTTCCACTCTTCAACATCCTTTCTGCTTATAACTTCTTCATAGGTTTCTGGTGCCCCGCAATCAATAGATTCTGCAACAAGACAAGCATATTCCACTAAGTTAGAGTCATAGTACCTATTGTTAGGTATCCTTTGTCTTGGCTGTCTATCTCTAGTGAGTTGATAATCGAGTAGAGAACCATTAGTACTATCTGCAACTGGCTGTGAAGCTCCATCCTCACTTTCACCTTTTGTTTCTTTAATTTCTTGTTCATGGTGGGTAGAGCGTTGTACAGGCTCCTCATCATGATATTGTGTGCCATCTTCTTCTGCTTCAGTTGCTGGTGGCATATAGAAAGGAACCAAAGTGCTTGATGATCCCAGTTGCTCTTGAATTTCCTTTTTTAGGTCAGTATCTGCAAGATTCCTACACAAAAAAGGAAAGTCATATTCCTTAAATATTACATCTCTACTAATAACAATTTAAAAACCTCCCTATTGAAGCATTATCATTTTTTTAGCCTTTAACTCCTTCTGGATAGCCTAAGAACACTCCTTTAGCTACTCTAGGTTCCAATTTCCCTTCCTTTTGGTGTGTATAAGTAGTACAACCAAAGGTTCTTAAGTGAGTCAAGCTAGGCTTCTTCCCATTCCAGATTTCCTGAGGTGTTTTGTAATTGTTAGCTGATGTAGGCAATCTGTTTACTAGATAAGCAGCAGTCTTGATAGCTTCACCTTACAGTGATTGTGAACACCCTGAAGACAACAACATGCATCTACTCTTTTCCAAGAGTGTCCTGTTGAGCCTTTCAGCTACATCATTCTGCCGAGGTGTTGCTCTGACAATCTTGTGCCTCTGAATACCTTTCCTGTTGCAGTAATCTTCAAATTCTTTATTGCAGTATTTAAGGTCATTATCAATCCTTAGGCACTTCAACTTCTTCCTTTTCTGATTCTCCATGAGTGTATGTCACTTAATGAAAATTTTCAATGCTTCATTTGTCCTTTTCATGGGATAGACCTAGCATGTCCTAGATTTGTCATCTATTATGGATAAAAAATATTTATTTCCTCTTGTAGTGGGCACTTATGCTGGCCCCCAGAGATCACTATGGGCATATTCTATGGTCTCTTTAGCTCTCTTAGCTCCTTTCTGAAAATTGGTTATGGTGCTTTCTTAGTATACAAGATTCACATAATTCCATCTTCTTTATGTCTTTTCCGTGAATCAACCCTTGTTTAGAAAGGTACATCAAGCTCTTATTCCCTGCATATCCCAACCTTGAGTGTCATAGCTTAGTTGAACTTAGCTCTCCATTTCTAGTAGTTAGGCTCACTTCAATAGTGCCTATCATATAGTAGAGCCCTCGTTTTTTTAGTTCCCCTTATGACCACTCTTCCATCCTTTAGGATTTCGCTAAGTCCATCCTTAGATCTTATCTAAAAGCGTTGTTTATCAAACATACTTTCAGAGATGAGATTTCTCCTCACTCTAAACACAAATTTGACATTGGTTAAGGATTTTCTTTTCCCATCAAATATATTAATAGAAACATTCTCAATACCTTCAACCTGTTGCTGTCTAGAGTATGCCATCTTTACTTTAGCAATAACTGGTTCAAAAGTGGTAAACCAGTCTCTGTGAGAAGTGATATGCATAGTGCAGCCATAGTCAAAGATCTATTCTCTGTTGATATCTTCACTCTCTTCCGCAACAACAAGAATTCATCACCACTAGATTCTTTAGGTTTCTCCACATTCCCAGCATCTCCACTTTGTGTAGCCTTATCCTTTTTCTTCTTCCTGCAGCCTCTGGCAAAGTGCCCCTCCTTGTCACAGTAGTAGCACTTCTTACCTTTAGCCTTTTTCTTCTTTTCTTCACTTTCTTTAGTTTGCGTATCCCTGCCATTCCCTTTCTACCAATTTCCCTTCTTACTATTTTCTTTTTTGAGGCTTCTTGTCTTGTTTATTATCAATGAACATGACTTCTAGTTCCTTCTTGAATCGATTATTGTCCACAATTTCCTTCATTAGTGAATCCAACACCTTCTTGACAGTGAGCGATTCTCCACTAGCATGCTTAGTCACCTTCTTGAAGGCATTGAAATCTTATAGTAAGGCCTCTAGAATAACCACAACTTGGTGATCTTCAAATATCTTTTCACCTGTAGCTTTTAAGTTTTGCACCCATTTAAAGAAATAATCTCGTTTGTCATCAAAGGTTACAGTAGTGTTCATTTTACAATTGGCTAGGTTATATAAAAGAGACATATTGTTAGGCAGACACCTTTTAGCATACAGTTCATCAAGTTTCATCTATAGTTTCTTTGCAGTATTGCAATTCTGCACTTTCCTTATCACAATAGGTGATAAATGAAGCATTAAGTTGCAATGTGCAAGCCTTTACGTTTTAAGTTTCTTGACAAGATCTGTTTCTACATCATACTGTTCTTTAATGGCGTTATAACAGTCATAGGCATAAATTAAATCTTGCATTTGAAGTTTCCAGATTGTAAAATCTTTTTTACCAGTAAAAACATCTATTTCTTTTTCCACCATTTTATTACGTAGTTAAAAGATGACAAAAAAAGATTCTTAAAGGTTTCTTGATTGCAAGAGTATATCAGAGAAAAGATACAAAGATTTAGGCTTACTTGTATGATTGTTCTTACATTTTCTTGATGAACCTTGATTGCTTGAATAACCAAAGAGTTACCCAGAATATTGAAGATTGGCTCTGATACCACTTATGTTAGGAATTGCCTTCTATTTATGTCATCTGCTTTCTCACGAGATTGATAAAAGATGAGTTGGCTTTTGCAGGATTACAATGTTTGTAGAAAAGTAAAGAGCACACGACAATTTTTTACTTGGTTCGATAGCTTAATTGCTATCTACATCCAAGGATCTCACGTAGGTGATTCTACTTGTTTCAACGAAAAGAAAGAGTTACAAGACACGGAATGTTTTTCAACACTTGCGAGAGTTCCCTAAGAACTCACCAGTACTCCTAAGTAAGTACTCTAGCAACTCTCTTACTCCTAATTTCTTCTCACAAAATTCACTCAGATTTTGATTACAATGAGCAAGTTGTATATGTCTTAAGCTGATGTTAGTTTCAGTTTTTTATAGACCATAAGTAGCAATTGTGTTTTTCATGCCTTCACCGCCAAAGAAATATCCAGCTCAACGTAAGCTTCATGTGCCTCTGGCATGTATCACTTAAGGCTCCTCTAATATGCGTTTTGATTTGTTCTTTGTTGTTAATCCTGTAATTAAATACCCTCAAAACTTTGAGTTCTTTATGTTGTTGTCTACTTTTAATCAAAAAACAAAAATCGACACCTCACACATATAAACACATGAACATTAAATCTCAAATGTCAAAACCGAACCATTTGTGATCAAATCGGTGATTTGAGTTTAAAATTGATGGAGAAACGTGAATTACTTCACATTAAATAATTTATTTAAAATATAAATTTATATATTATTATATATTGTTAACATATAAACATTAAGTTAATTGAATAAAATTATTGCTAATTATACACTATTTTTATTAACTAGACAATAAATATTATACTTAACAAGTTTGCCAGCAATAATATTTGGTAGTTGAGACGGCAACCAAACTGCTTTTTTGGCAAATGGGCCATATGACTCTGTGGTTTTGCATGACCGATTCTCTTCTTGTGTTTGAATTTTCTTGAGCTTACTTATTGTCACATTAGGTGTCAGGAATAAGTAGTGTCAAAGACACCATGCAAAGAGACCTGAAGGAAGAGGACTCTATGCCCATTCCTCCACGTAGACCCTGCCAGTCGGTGCCGGCTTATAAACCCACCCTTACCCACTTTTACTTTTCCTAAACATCCCTGCCTTAGGCGGCAGTTGTAGAATTTGACTAAGTTCTATTGCTTGGAAATTTGTTAATAGTACTCGTTCTTTGACGGACCACGGGGGATACCGTGTAGTGTTTAATTAAGTTTAAATTTTATATAATTTGTTTCTTTAAGTATGCTTGCAATATGATACTCCATTTGTAAGAGATTTATAGGTTTTTAGGTTTTATGGGAGAATCCGAAGCATGGAAGACTTACAAGTTGGTTGTTTTAAAAGTTCTTTCTTGTAAGGACAAAGGGGCATTGATCTAATAAGTAGACAGTACAGATTGGCAGAAACTTGAACCAAGTCAAACGATACTTTTGTAATTAAAGTGAAAATAATGCTTTTACCATGTGGTTGATGACTGTTAGATATTTTGACAAAAATTGGTGAGTATTTGTCTGCCGATGCATAACAGCATGTAGCATTACAAGTCATGTCGTGCCCTACTGATTTGCGTTCTTTTCACCGACTCTAATTCATCGACTTCACTCTTTTCACCGGCCAAAAGAGAATCTCCCTCTTTCCGTTTTTACTAAGTAATGAACAGTGTCCGGGAAGATCAAAAGGTCCGTAAGTATTAAATGAAAGTGTAAATTTTAAACCCTAACTTTCGATTTAAGCAATGTTTTAAGGCCTTATTACATGTCAATATATGTTCTTCATAAACCTTTCTACGTATCCATTGTCTTGTTACGTTATGTCCGTTTTCAAAGTTAAATATCTATTATTTTTAGTTGATTCAGGATTGTTTTGTCCTTTTTAGTATTTTCTCTCTTATTTAAGGGTATTTTCATACTTTTATTATTAATTTAGAATTTTCATGAAGGTTTGTATTCAGTATTCACTACCATATAACTAATCATATTTTACATTTTCTCAAGTATTAAAAAAGATTTATATAATGTTCTCTCTTTATTAATGTTTGTACTTCCTCTTTGGAAAAGTTCTAAACATATAATCGAATATGACCTTTGTCACGTTTATTTGTTATGTCAAATGGTTTCTATGCATTCCACATACGAAGATTCGGACAAATGAGGCTGCGAGCTACTAGGTCATGCACCTAATTAACGGGGTAGAGATGATAAAAAGGGTTAATCATAATTATAGGTCTCCCTCACTCAAAATGACTTGCCAATTGGAGCTGATTAGAGGGTAAATTAACAGTGGCCTTTAACATCCGCGTTTGTTCAATGCCAGACCTGCATGCGTACTGTATGGACAATGATTTAATTGATCAAGGAAATTTCTTTCCAATTTAATAGATGCTAAAAATGCTTAACCATTAAGACGCTACCTTATAGCTTGGCAAATAGGTAATGAGATTATATTATCAGGTGCTGCCCACTTCTATCCAGTTAGTTAAACGTCTAAATCTTCAACTGTAATAGGCTCTAGGTTGAGGATTAACGAAGTTAATCCATCTACTTTAATTAATATTACTGGGTTTACTGTTGAATCTATTTGCAGAAGCAATTTATAACCACAATGAATCCCAGATAGAGGTCACTATTATATATGCATTCCCACTTTCTAAGCAATAAATCACACGCGAAGTTCCTACCAATTCAGAAGGCCAGAAAGAAAGCAAAAAATAGAGAAAGAAAAAGTATTTGGATTCTTATGGTAGCCAGTAATAATGCCCAAGGTGGGGTATTTGGTTGATAGTGAATGGATGGTCACACACTTCATATTCAAAGCATAATGTCCTTATTAGATAATCTAATCAAACCAAAAGTATGGATCGAATCCCATTTTTGTTGGGTTGGCTTAAAATTTTTTACATATTAAGCATGGCCTCTCGGTCAAATATTGAGCCATAGGCTAGTCGGCAGAAAGAGAAAGGTTACAAAATGGAACATATCACTTGAAAAGGTAAAGAGAAGATCTTGTAGGAATTGTTAAATAATCGACAGTGATTTGCATGGCTTAACATTTTCAGAGATACAAACCGATCATATCTTTATCCATAGTTCATTTTTGCTCATGTATCTGTCCATTTCTTTGACTTAAAGAATAACAAACACAGTAGTAACGAAAATAAGCCATAGTGGGGAGTGTAGCACGTGAAATTCAGTGTTGGGCAAAGGATCAAAGTGAAAGAAAATAAAAGAAAGAGAGGCGTAGAGAATGTGGAAATGGAACATGTACATTTTACGCAAAATGAAAGCACCCTGAAACCTCCCAAACTTGAGGAGGAAGCATATGATTGGCAAGTTCTCACTGGCGGAGATCGACTTCAACAAGGCATTCCGAGTTCATGTCACTTGTACTTATACACTTCATAATGTTAGCAATCCACATACACATCACGATTAAGTTATATTATCCGATGAGAACGTAATAGGCTAATTAGACACTTACAGAAATTTGGCTCAGTACAGTAGCGCTGACAAGTGACAACCCATGTTCCGTTTTCTAACTTCCCTTCCAATATCTGGAAAGAAGCTTTGCACATCCAAAGCAACGAAGCAATCAAGTTGTGACCATCATTCACGTTTCAACAAGCAAGTCTAGCTAAGCTAGCACCAACCGGAGAGAGAAGAAGAACAGAGTAACTTAAGGTTGAAGTTGGTGCTTCTGGAACTATAACTTAGCAATCAGTTTCGATTTTGATGTTAACACTTACAGTCTAGGTTTAAACAGTTTGAATAAATATGATAAATTAGAAAATACTTATTCAACCAATTAAGTCTTATTTAATAAATGTTAAATTTGATAAATTATTTTAAATTTGATAAGTTATGACAAATGAAACAATTTTAGATTAAGTTCATTCAAAATTAATGGGTTAAATTAAAATTTATCAAAATTAAACTTAATTTTAAATATTTAAACTTAATTAAAGTTAATTTTGAATTCAGACATAACTTAGCACTATATTAATAACAAATCATAACCAACAAAAAATAGGTTCCATACATGGATCGAAATTCATACTCATCAATTTGATGTCAAAAATTTTGGTACAACATCTTACTCTAAAAAGAAGTCTGTTCTAGCCTAATATCCAGCAAAGGGCGCGGAGAAAACCAAAGGCTTCAACTTCAAGAGTTTATATGTGCTTGTTTAAGTCTTCTCTATAATCTGTGTGTGCTTTTTGTTTATTTGCTAATAATTGTGTACTTGGACGTTTTAGGTTCAATATCAGATCTAAAAACTGAGGTTTTCTTAAATGCTATCCCCATGCGAAATATTCAATTGTACGGAAATTAAACATCCTCTTCTCATATCCCACGCTTGCTCCGAATATGGAAACGGTGGTACACAGCAATAGGTCCTTCTCTAAAGCATGAAACATCTTAAATTCACCAAGGCATACACAAAATGCTAGACATTTTTGTCCCTAAGATCAATTTTGTCAATGTCTCATAAAGTTGAACTAACATTAATTGTAATTTTGGTTTTAAATAAAATACCGGTTAAGTGACGCCATTTGATTCAGATAAAGATATTAAAGTGGCCCAATAAATAATATAAATCAATGGGTCAAAGTCTGGGAGGAAAATAGGTCCCAATTAGTATGGACCGGCTCTATATCGACCTTGTGATGGGGAAGTCCGATATAGAAGCTATATAAAGGTAAGGTCTCCTGCAGTTACTCAAGAAGAGGATTCTCGAGCATAAGGTTCTTAACCCGTTAAGGAAGCTCGGGATTTGAGAAAACTGTAGAAAGACCTTGCTTGTGAGACGGTGAACATTTTCCACTAAAGGACCCAGGAGATTCGGAGGCGTTTGGAGCTCAGAATCGGCATCGGAACCAGATATGGAACTGAATCCAGGTATTCCGCATTACCTTCGTTTTTGATCCTTTCACGAGACCCTGGGGAATGTAATAAAGTCTCCCCTACGTACTAACATGTGGTATCAGAGCGGTTACGTGATTGGATTGCCGAAAACGAAGGTTTTTTGGTTTTTCATCTCATTTAGTTTTCTGTTGTTTTTGCTTCATTTTTCAGTTTTTTGTGTGATTAATTGCGTAAAAGTAGTTTACATAAGGTTAGCTACGAAAAACGGTTTGAAAACGGGCCGAACGAAGCGAAAAACGAGCTTCCGAGTCACCGAAAATCATCACCAGCGACGGAGGGACGAAGACCCACGCGCCCGACGGCGCTACAGTACGCGTAAGTCAGGCGCGTGTGGCACACGTGCGAATCGAGTGTCGACACGCGGCTCTATTCGAGTGAGGAGGCGTGGCGAACGTGTGCGTCACGCCCGCTTCTAGCGATTGCGTGGAACGGGGGGCGCGTGCTTCGTACGCACCCATTTGGACTGTCCACGCGTCCGACACATGGCTTGATGGATGGGGGACGCGTGTCGGCGCGTGCAGAGCACGTTCTGCACAGTGAATGTGCGTCTGCGCGTGTCGCACACGCGCCAGACTCTTCTGGCGTGCTTTTGACATCGCGTGTGCGGCGCATGCGCCGTGCACCATGCGCAGCGGACCCCGCCTTCGCTGTCGTCAGCATCTACTCGTAAGGTATCCCGGGGTGTTTCTGGGTCAGTTTTTGGGTTCGGGAAATTCATAAAGTAACCTTTTTCTATTTTTTCTGGATTTATTACATTTGTAATAAATTAAGGTTGAACTCTAGAAAAGGAATTAAGGTATTCTGAATCCGATTTCGATTGAATTTTCATGATTCGGACTACGTATGAGGGAGGTGCATGAGGTCACGTGTCTCGGTTCTCATTTTCAGTGTTCGGGATTGCATGATAACCAATCGGGAGAGGAATTAAGACATTCTGAAGCCATTTTTGAGTGAATTTTCGTGCAACGACCTTGCCATAAGGGAGATACATGAGATTCTCGTGTCTCAGAAGGTCGGTTCAATTTTCGGTAAAGCACGATAGTCACTCTATTGAGATTTTGCTTTAAGGAAGGTCTCAAATGAAGTTTTCAAAGAATGTCTTCAGCACGTGTGTGTGACAATGAGATTGTGCATTCGGAGTTTTGCATTTATTGAGGTTACATTGTCA
>JAOTAZ010000002.1:5463522-5474083 GCA_025629785.1 Erythroxylum oxycarpum | reverse complement strand
AAAGCTCAAAGGAAGCTCTACAACTTCCTTGAAGAACTCAAAAATCAATTCGATCTCTAAAGGGGTCAAACACCGACTCAAACTTTATGTCCAACTAATATATCCCTAAACAATAACTCCACTTTGAAAAATTCTATCTATAACACAATACTTATAAAAAAATACTTATTTCATACATTTAATATTTTTAAATTTCACTTAAATATCGGGGTCCAACATTATGATTGAGTGAGCTATCGAGGATGGTCAATCACTGAGTTTGCAAAACTCACCCAAAATTTGCAATATTTTTCAGACTTAGAAGAGTTATCCCGTTAGGCAAACAGAAGTATAGCCATTGCATTCAAGTGAGAGATAGAAGTCGGGATCAGTTCGTGTCTGCATATGTAACTCATTGTTATGTATCCAAATATGTAGTCAGAAGTATTATAATATCTGTATTTAAATATTTCTATTTTATAATAACTTTCCAAATGGGAAATGTTTGTAAATGATTTTGTAATGTGATAACAATTATGAATTTAAGTCTTTTGTATCTATAATAGGCCTTAGTGAGTAAGGAAATTCGGATGATTTGTGAAATGATTGTAACCCTTATGATTGAAAAACTTTATGAATATAATGGGCCCAATTGATTATTGATTTCCGCATACATGTATGATGAATTTGAAAATTTTGTACTGAGTTTCAAGTATTTGATTGTTCTAGTATGCCACCCTTGTGGGGTACGTACTCGGACATCATTCAGAATGTCGGGTATGTGTCTTGCGAAAGTAAGGTGCTAAATATGCATATTTAATAACATTTTGTAGAAATATTTTCTATGAGGTTAATTGTAATGTTTGTAGATAAATTAATACTCCTATAAGAGTAATTATATCTTTTTCTTTTTCTTCTATCTAAATTTTCTAAGTTTTATTCAAACTTTTGGCATACTCTTTTGCTTGTTTTCCATTTTAATTAGATGAGCAGTAAAGTAGAAATAGTTAGCTGATCACTTCCACACTTTCTCACTTGCAACTTGTGTGACTCTTAGTAGGAAAACATTACTATATTACAAAAACTTTAACATAAATTATAAAATTTTAAATTGACTCAACCCTTCTAGTAATCAATAATACTTACAAATTCTTTACCTACTGTACTCAACTCTATATATTTTATTATAGAGGACGGATAGTGCAATTAGTTATTAGTTCTTTTAAATTTGTAATAGGCCTACGAGCTTACAAGAGGAGGAAAGTTAGACCACACATAAGTCTAAGTGATGTTTTATCTTAAAATCAATGGATAATAGGTGGAATAATTCATTAGACTTATATGTTAGTTTTCTTTTGCCTCTTTTTTTTATGTAGACTACTCACATATGGGTATTCTCAACACTCTCCCTCATATATGAGTCCCTTTTTACTTGAACAATTTAGAGAGATACGTAAACAATTTTCATAAGGGCTAGACTTCTGATCAAAGTCAAATAGGCCTCATTCGGGGGGAAATAATATTGCTGGTTACTTTTTTCATACAAATTTCAAATCCTTCTTTAAGCCCAAGTGAGATTTTGTTATAAAACCCAAGTGAGATTTCGTTATAAAACTAATTATCAATAGTCAATTGATGGAGTAGCTCCCTGGCCTCTAAGCTTGTATGTTAATCATCTTAACTAATTATCAATAGTCAATTGATGGAGTAGCTCCCTAGCCTCTAAGCTTGTATGTTAATCATCTTTTTTCGATACGGCACACTCATATATGGTATTCTTATTTCTGGCTTTTCTTAATTATGGAGCTACTGACAGAACAAAGGAATTGCAGACTTGTAACGAGAATACTGATATGCGTACATGGCCCAGTCTCAATTGAATGATTTTGAGCAGCAAAAATCAACTACTTCGTCGCCTAAAATCTTCTGCTCCCCTTATTTCGACCCTGACCTATCCTTATTTGATCCAAGCTATTTATTCATGTGAAACCACATAAATAAATAGCTTCTATCCTTATTTGATCCAAGTTAAGGCCGGAATAAAGAGCCAAAAGATAACATCCCCTGCTTCGTACCAATACAATTTAAAGAATATCACTTTCGAAAAACCTTTTCTGAAATGCACATGAGAGACAAAGCTTGGGGAATTGTGTAAATCTTTTCCGAGGCCATATAAAGCAACAAAAAAAAGTGGGTGAACCATCGGCTAGCAAAACAAGAATGTCAGGCCCGTCTTCCCTGTTATGCAGCTTCAGATCTCAAAGGGGGTCTCTAAAATTCCAATAACAATCAAACCAAGAAGATTAATTTCACGTTGTACACGTACTAGATCAACTAGAATGATAAAAAATCCATGCGCGTAAGTTGGACCAGATAACTACTAGTAGCAGAAGAGGATTAAGCAACAAACTGTATTTCGATTGGTATTCATCTCTGCTACATAGCCATAGCCTTGCAGCTAAGCTACCAACCTAAACCAGCTTGCACTTTCTTTATTTTCAGCGATAAACAAAAAGAAGCAATTCATGAAATTCAAGAGCTCAACTGCTAAAACATTCTCAAACTCTGTCCTTAAATCCATGTCCTACCCCAGCAACTTAAGCAAAGCTCATAAACTTTCATACATGTGTGTTGTAATCAAAGCAAGCATATAATGCCAGAAAAGGAATAACTTTCAACTATTATAACTGCTTCAGGGCATTGGAACTAGTCATCTCTTCCCTAGAAATCTCAACTTTTGTAATGCTTATGTCTCACACAATAAATAGGCATTCCTCATGGTTCAAACCCTCGCGGTAAAAATTGCAGCTTCGTGGACACAATCCAGAAGAGTAAAGATTTCCCACTGCTTTCCTACTTGTTCTACTCTCTTAGGAGAGGGTTGGTTCGTATATTAGAATGATAATAAGAATGGGAATGAATATGATGAAGAATAAAAATATATATTATCATTATAATTATGATGGTTGGTTAACAGAAAAGGAATGATTATCATTACTAATGATATTATTATATTATAATTAATTAATAATATTATTAGTTAAAGAATATCAAATCTTACTAAACAAAAAAAAAGTAAGTATTAAGTAAAGTTAGGAATGACTCTCATTCCTCTTATAATTAAAAAGAATTGAGCAATATCCTAAATTAAGCAATGCAAGTAGAAGTTAAATAATCATAATCTCCTAATCATAATCTTTTACTAAACTTTCTTTTTCATTCTATACCTATTTGTCTCTCCTCGTACTTACAGCACACCCTTACATTTCTATTCAAGATAATCAACTCAGATTCCGGAGATCTGACACATGGGAAGAACATAGTGACACATCCTGGAAGACACGGAGACAAATCTAAAAGCAAAGTGTAATTAAATAGCCCTCTCAAAGAAAGTTCCTTTTTTGCATGCGGATGGTAAGAACTTATCGACGGAACCACCGTTTTGACAGATAAAGGACTTCATTTATCTACTGAGCCAGGAAACACTTATTCTGTAACCAAAAACAAAAAAAGAGGCCTTTCCAAATTGAAGGAGTGCTTCTGTTCCAACACAAAATGGTTAACGCGATAAGACAGGTAGATAATTTGTTAGAACAGTACACAAAACGTCACATTTGCTCAGATGCAATAAGTTAATCACGTGTATCTTGTACGAACCATGTATCAAACAAGCCCTCCCTAACAAGAAATTAACTGGTACGTTCTTCCATTGAAAATTTAAACATGTAGATTCAAGAGGATTTAGCTCAAGAAAACCAAAAAAAAAAAGAAAAAAACGTAGGTGGATAGATCCCTTTTCTACAACGTTTTACGTTACGCATACGCATATACAGTCTTATCTCTCTAATTCGTATAAGATTTGGTTACATAGATGATGACAACTCAATAGCCTATGCTTAAAGTATTATAACGCGTGCCTTTGACAACGACGCTTGCCTCAAAGCTCTATGTATATTTCTATTTTGTTTTCTTTCAGTAACTATCGACAGCCATTAGTATTAGAGAAACAATTAGTAATCTCATTATGCATATTATTGATTATTATGCATGTAACCAGTGAAAGTATTATATAAAGTAGAGAGTATATTATTGAATTATTGAATTGCTTTTAGTATGAAGAGGAGTGTACAGTGATAGATTTGTCCATCCAAAAATATGAAAACCACTTAATTCGATTATACACGCTCTTCTATAATTATAGAAGGAAACTATCATGTTTTTAGGTTATAACTAAGAAACGAAAACTACCTCATAAAAGAAATACTACAAGTATCAGCCCATATAATTAAGGAGAAGGTTTCAGGAATATCATCTCAAACTTAAAATTTTAAAGCAATGTTATGACCCAATTTAACCAGATAATCTGCTGTAAAATTATCTGCACAAAACATACACCTAATAGAGCAACTTCAAATTCTAACAAGTAAAACTTGAATATCCATAACTAAAACAAATAAGAAATATTTAGAGATAACACCACAAGTCACCATTCGCACTATTTTAATGGTATGAAATAAAGAATGAAACATTAGGGTCCGGGACTTTGTATCTTCATAATTTTGGATATGCTTGAATACTAATAAAAGTCAGACTTCACATGCTGGACCCAAACAAAGCGAAAGGTAAAAAGAAAACATCTCCAATATGGAGAGACGAAGAAGATTCTCTGATGTAAATCAACTACAACTTGGATTTTATATCTGGGCTCTGACTCGGTCAAAAGCTGAGGATTTGCATCACTCGTAGGTCATAAACAATTCATCTATTTTGCTTAAATGTAATCATCAATAAGAATTCCAAACCAAATTTTATCATACAAGCGATCGATCTCATTATATAGAATTGATGAAGTAATTTAACTAACTAATAGCATGCAGATTAAAAGTATCAATTTCATTCCCAATTGTATCATTACCTTAAGAATCCCCTTTTTCATTCTATATTTTAAATATTTTGGAGATGCATGCGCGCGATGACTACTGAGAACAGGAAAAGAAATTACATAGCTGTGCATGATGTGAGTTGATTTGCAATATTTTATGTCAAGAAAACCATTCATATGCTTCCTATATCTCATTCATTTTGTCAGGAATGAAGAGAATTAAATATAACGATGACAAGAAAAAGAGAGAGCCAACTCTTCCATACATCTGAAGTTGAAGGATGTCTTCTTTTTTTACTGGAAAGAAATATAATGTCGTGGGATTTGGAACAATTCGGGTATTTGTAATTGTACATACGAAGTGCGTAGAGAATTTTGTAAAATAGTGATGGTGGCGGTGGTAATAATGAACTCTACGTATTTGTTTTGTTCAGCAGCCTATTGGCGAGCACTAGTTGATTTGACCTCAGTTTCACATCCAATTTGCTCTTTCACATTTCCTTTAACTTAGTAGCCAGCACACCAAGAGACGCTCTTTGTTTCTCTCTCTTTCTGTCACTCTCTCGTTCACATTGAGTTTGACCCGCTGCCACCCACCCGCAACTCTTTCTCTCCTCCGATGGAGACCCCACCCTGAACTCTCTAGAGGATCTTCTTTTGCTAGTTTACTCCTCTGTTTTATTTTTATTTTTCCGAGTAAAAAACCTTAATAAATAAGCGTATATTATCTTTCATTACTCTTTTTCAGCTTTTGCTTCTCTGGAAACCCTAATCTCCAGGAAGAAGGTAGAAAGAGAGAAGGTTCCATATAGTATAGACCCTTTAATCTTTTACCACTCCTTTAGTGTTTCTTGTGTTCTTTTCTGTTTTTCTCTTTAGTAACCCATGGTTAAGATCTCTCTGCATTTTATTTCTTTGCTTTTTCTTCACAGTTTTGGCAGAAACTTTTGCTGTTAGTGCAAGACAAGGAAGAGATATTGCCTCTATTTCAGATCAGGCTTTCAAAGATATGGAAACTTTGTGAAAAGTTTGTTTCGAAGATATTTTTCCAATCCAGCCTTCATTTTACTTGATGGGTTTCCTTTTCGATATCAAAATAACTGCTCAAGATTTTAGCTTTTCTCGTGTGCAACTTGACAACTAGTTTGTTCTTCTACTTTCACAATCTTTTTGCTATCTCAGTCTTTCTCTTTGTTTTCTATCTTTCCAAGATGGATTCTGGTAATAGTGGTAGTATGCAATCATCAAGTGGTGGTGATGACGAGTATGACTCTAGAGCACCGGAGCCTTCATTTCCGACCTTCTTGGGACCGAGCGGTCACTTTGGTCAATTATCAAACCTACATCAACCTTCTCTTCTGTTTGATCCTTCTCCAAATCTTTTTGGTGCTTTTTCTCACTCTTCACCAAACATAAATCCCAATTCTTCTTCGCTAAATCTTGATATGGTTGGTTCAGTTGGCCTAAGATCTGATCCCTTTTGCACCGACCACGGAAACAACAAGCTGCGAGGTATAAGTTCATCGTCATCATTGACATCGACTCAGCCAATCTTGGGCACGGCTGAAGGATCAAACCAAACCTCACTTTCGTCTATGCAACTGCGATCGGTACATGATAATAAGGGAGCAGGATCTTCTCAAACTTCAGATCACACACATGTTGTAGCTCGCAACCCCAAGAAGCGAACAAGGGCATCGAGAAGAGCGCCGACTACAGTTCTCAACACAGACACTTCCAATTTCCGAGCAATGGTGCAGGAATTCACAGGGATACCAGAACCACCATTTTCTGGCTCTCCTTACTCTCGAAGGTTTGATCTTTTTGGCACTGGTTCGGGTTTGAGGTCTGGTCATCATCCGGAAACAATGGAGTCGTTTTACCGTCTACGCCCCTCATTGCAAAAGGTTCATCAACAATCCCAACTAGTACCGTCTTCTTCGTCATCATTTTTTACTAATGACATGGTTAATGCCGCTAATACTGGTAGTCCTATTCCCAAGATTAACACGACCGTTGCCGCAAACATTTCAGCCACGACAAGCACTTCCTCAAATCCCAATTGTATTAACTACCAACTACCTTCGGAACTAGGGGGCCTTTCCAAGCAGCCGCAAAACCTTATGATGAGCATACAAAACCAAATGTTTCCATACCAGTCTCTTCTACCGACTCAATCTCTTCAGCCTTCTCTCAACGTCAATAATTCTGCAACTTTGTCAGCTGAAGAACTGGGCTTGAGCCAAGGCCATGTAACACATGTTAATGCAGAACGTGGTGGATTATCAGGTCATCATGCTATAACAGAAGGAAGGCGACCAAGAGATCATAATAATAGCTGGAAAGATGGGTTGGGATCTGACCAAGGGAGTCAAGATCAACTGAGGCTTTTGGAGGGTAATAATCATAGCAACTCCCTCAGAGCCAATAACTGTAAATTCAACTACTCGGCTCCCTCATCTGACTTCCGCCGTGACCGTGACAAGGGCTTGGAAAACGTTTCTTCAAGAGGTGAAGGTACAGTGGATTCATGGATTTGTCCTTCAGAGTAGGAGGATTAATATTAAGTTCTGTACTTGGGGAAAGAAAATACAATATCAAGTCTTTACGTCTCTGCAGCTAACCATATGATGGTTGAGATGATAAGAGTGGCATTGGTGACGATTGTGATGAATAGGAGATGATTGTTCAGATAACTAGCTAGTGAGGATAAAGCAAAGACTATGCCTTTAGCATCGATCGATCGCCACTCCTGCTGTCTAGATTGTGGAATCATATTGTCCGCTCTTTTCTCTCTTAAATTAATGCTAATTAAAGTGCATACCTAGAAGAACTGTTTAAAATATGTATAGATAACTTAGACGTGCGTTTCTTCTTTATAATTGGAATATAATGCAATATGTTAATTTTATCACTTGATTCGTTTCATCAGTGCTTCCGTTCACACTTGACGTGCTGCATTTATTTCTTCTTTTCATCTGCGTTTCAGCACTTTCCATGGCTTTATGTTGTCTTGTTACTGCTATAAACCTAACACTGGAATCCATAGCCACCGCATGTGCAAAATTTTCCTCCTCTTACCTTATCCAAGTGAGGAAACATAAATAGGTCGGTGCCGCGTTAATAAAAGATTCTGTCTGCTCGGAAAGATTTGCTTACTGCTTTTTAATGTGTGGTCCAGTTCTTGATTCTATGAACCATTTAGCACTTCCATTGAGATTTTGATGAGTTACAGTCAAATTATAAAGGGAACATTTTTTGGTGGCCATAAAAGGTTAACTCATGTATGAAGTTTTTCGTTGTCTTTCTCTTTTCGCAGTGACCATTCTGCATCTGCGTCTTAATTCATGCAAGTGCATACGTCTACATTAATTAGTTTTTATTAAAGTACTTCCCTATGCTTGTCGCTTCATTCATCTCCTTTTTTCTTAGTATTATTTCTAGCCTTGCATTATTGTCACCTAATTCCAATTTGTTATAGTGGGAAGGTAGTACTCTTTTAACTTGATTAGCATCGGAGACAAATCATTTTAGAGCTATGCCAAGAGAAAACTTGAAAGTATAGTTCTTCATCCTCTATTATAAGCTCAATATTAATGGAATCAGCATCACGTCAACTTAGGAGTAGGCAAAACACGAGAGATTTTAATGACAAAGAATAGGGGAATCCCCACTTGCCACTCCAAAACTACAAGATAAGAATGTCTGGTAAGTGGTAAACGAACTATTATTTGCGTATCTCTTTGATCATATTCTTTAGTTAGTTCCTGAGAAAGAAGCCTATACAAGAGATCAGATCTAGTTACCTATATTCAAAGTTCTTCTCTTTCTACATTAGTTCTTAAGTTTTGACTCCCTCTAAGTCTAAACATGTGCACAAGGACTGGCTTAGCTTAGAGTTCATGAGACTAATCTCAATTTGACTTACGCCACCATGCTAAGGACTACTGTAGTATATTTTTTTTTAAAAAAAGAAACGCAAACAAATATCTCCCGACAAGTCGACAATTAAAAAACAACAACAGAATCAATCCGGACAAGTTGCATATTATTTAGCGGAGTTGTTATAATATATGCGATAAAACCGTGTCTTCCCTTCATTAGTATGATATAATGGGAGAAGATTTTGCGTTGTCTAGCAAGTATTGTCTAATTTACCAAATGCTCTTAAAAGAAACCCAACTCGGTTTTAGTTTTTTTTTTTCAAGAATACCAATCAATGACAAAATAATAACCTCAAAGTTACCAATTAATTCAATGATGATTGGTACTCTTACAATTGTTGATTGGCTGTCCGAGATTTCCCTCACATGGTGTCTATCTTTTAGGCAAGAAAAGCGGTAGTGGCTTTGGAATACATACAGTTGAAACAATAAAAGCATGATCATGTAATTATGGACACTAATGAGAAACTGTAAGGAGGTAGATAAGAGAATTTAATAGAACAGATATGTTTGTGAACCATTCCAATGGGTAAAGGAAATGATTAGGCGTGAGAATTAGAGAGATTGGTACCAAAAACATATAGTAATAACTCATCAATACTGAAGCACAATAATGACAGATTTTTGGGAAACAAAAATAGCTGATTAGCCACGACAATTGGGGAGAGACGGTGATGCTGATGATGATGATAGTGGTGGTGATGAAGACATCTCTGAGGAGTGTGGTGACATGTGACATCTTCTCTTTCGGAATCCAAATGGCCCACTCCAGAGAATAATCTGGTTTTTAGCAATCATGACTGTGTCCTCTCATCCAGCCACCTCTTTCCCTCACGCACTCAATTGCCCCTCATCAGCTCTCGTACAGTCTATCAAGGTCATGTGGGAGTGAAACTGGAATTTCCTGTTGTTTCAACTGAAAGGAAGTGTACAATTTGCAGTCTATATCAGAGTTTTTTGAGGTAGGCTCTCCTACAAATGAGGTTAGGCTCAATTCAGAGGGGGGATTGTGCCTGTGGGACTTGGATTCACCAAGCATCGATTGAGCATTTCAGTCTTTAGAGTAGGAGAACCAAGAAAGAAAAAAGCACCCTCTATCTTCTTCCCTTCACTTACTCTTTCCAAAGAAAAAACTAAACTTAGAAATTTTTACTCATTCTCTGTCATTCATTTCCATTAAATATGTGTAGACATGAAAAATGTGAGTTCCAGACCACTTGTTCTGAAGCATATAAAATTGGGAAGGAAGAAAGAACCGATCAGTATTCTTTATATATATACAATAATATTATCTCAAACAATCATTTGAAGAAATCATGATAGATTAGTAACAAAATAATTCTTTTTTTTCCTCCTTAATCGCATTCACAAATATTATATTTATTCGATTATCTTTTTCAAACAATCGTCACTTAATTTTCTTCTCATACAGTTTTGGATTTTCTCGTTACAAATTTGAATCGGTGTGAGCCAATATACATAAGCAATAATAAAAGAAACTTGCGACCTGACGCAAAAATGTGCGTTTCCAAAGATAAGAACCAGAAACTCGTGTCTTAGACAATTGATTTTGGTTCCCGTTATATATAGATGTTATACGATCTCTTTTGGCAATTCTGCCTTGATTTACAACTGCAACTGCATGAAGACATAATTTGACTTCAAGTTGTCAAAATACAATCGGTGCACCATGTCTTTTCATCTTATATAAAATATTATGATATGTTTCCTTTTTTTTTTTTACTCGAATTCATAA
>JAOTAZ010000002.1:5440792-5463422 GCA_025629785.1 Erythroxylum oxycarpum | reverse complement strand
AAAATGTAATTATTATCAGTAATAAAAATATAACTATATTAACATTAACAACTAAACAGGATTTTGTTTTTATTTGAAAGAAAAAACAGAAACAAAAAATTAAAAACTACAACAAAAAAATAGAAGTAGAACCAAACAACCCCTAACATTATAATACTATCCTATTAAAATAGAAGAATAAAGTATATGGCACAAATGAAACATGACTTTATAGAATTGGCCAAAAGATATGCCTATGCCCAGAGTATCCAGTGCTATTATTAAAATTTTGTTATTTTCAAAAGTAAAGAGTATTACAACAATGATCTAAATATAAAAAGATTAAAAAATCAATTGAAGCTGGAGATTGAAGTTAAGTTAATGGGCGGCGAAAGAAGTATGATTGTATGAAGTTTTATTTATTAGCCTGCATAAAATCATGATATTTCCAAAAAACTAAATCAAACACATAAAAAAAAAGTAAAATTGAGAGGTAAAAGTTAAAGAAAACAAAATAACAATAGAGAAAAGTGGCTAGCTAAACGTTACAATGAGGATCCTTAATAATTCATACCAATTCATCTATACATGGAAAATTTATTATGAAATCTATACCTAATTCTGCAAAAATTATATTAAATAAATATTCAAAACATGATAATCAATAAATAAATATACATATATCATCAAATATTTGTTCAAAAATTTTCTCCAAATCTATATTAATATAAAAAAAGACAATATAAGATAATATGAGATCCATGTGACTTCCACTATGATAATACATTAAATTGCATCTTTTCAACTGAGATCATCATACAATTTAAAGATATCAATGTGTTTGATCCTAATCACCGTACAATTTTTTATAATAAAAATGTAGTCCTTTAGTATCATAGCTTGGGTACACCATAAAAATGCCCGGGGATCCTCTGACTCCTTCCCCTGACCCTATTCTGACTCAGATGAGAGGAGGCCAGGGGAAGAGAGATAGAGGATCTGGTCCATAAAAATGATTGCTATGATTTGTTTTACCATAAACCAATAAAACTTGAGTTTTTTAATCATCTTTTTGTCTCAACTTGATAAACATGTCAATATACTTGCTTGTTGACTCTAACATTTTGAAAGTTAAATTCCATCTTATCCAAAAATATTTTCTTTGTGTACCAAATGCATAGTTGTCATATACTTTATTTAAAAAATTTAACTCTTTTTAGTATCATACTCTAATACACTACAATACAATAAATTGCGACTATCATTTCCTTTATTACTTCCAACTCATTTTTCACTATTAAATTTAGGATATACACAAAATAACACACATGAAATAACCTTCCCTAATTCATAACTTATTCTTCAAAAATTTCGATCATAATATTATTTATGCTACAATTGTCTAAAGTTGTGGTTAAAAGCTTGGTATTAATGTTTTAATTCATTAAGCACTCTATCTTGACAGATGTCATTGTTTCACTTATATACAATGTCAGTATATAAATAAACTTTCATTTAAAAATATGAATAAATATCAATTATAATAAATGAATAATAAATTAAAGAATATCATTTATATTATTAGTTGATTGCTTAAAGTTAAGTCATTGTCAATGCAATGTATTGTAATCACAATATAACTTCTTTTAGTTATCGATCGTCTACATTGTTAAGATATATCGTATATATCTTATTATTTGGTTTTAACATTTTTACATCAAAGATAATGTTGATGAGTTTAAAATTCAAATCAAATTGAGATACAATAAAATCTGCTATCTTAAAAAATTAGACAGAGTTAGAACTCTATCTAGAAAAGAACTCTTGGGTGGATTACGTTGGTGGATGTAAGGATGTGGAAAATTTGTCGAAGCGAGGGAGACTTGTGTGAGCAAAAGATCCGTGTGTGTTGTTCAAGGCTAAGTGCGGGTTTCTTGTTGGTTGCGTTGTGAATGTACTGACAACCGTGAGCTGCTTGTCGTTGGTAGTCAATTGGATGGAAGAGCTGCTGGGCTAAATTCATGTCGATGCTTATTCCATTTTGGTGTTGCAGTTTTTATGATGTGAAGATTCCTTGGTGAAGTGGGGAACAAAAGTTGGATGGGTCCTTAGCGATTTACGAAACACATGTTGGTTAAGCTGTGAACTTCTCCATGAATTCCTTTTTAGGTGTAATTTCAGCTGGGTTCAATTGTGAATTAATTTTAGGTGTGGTTAGTGTCTCTCTTGTGGTTGTGTTGATCATTGGGTAGTCTTGCTACTGCTTTGTCTTAGCTGGGTGATTTAAATTGTGTGTGTGATTATTGTTGCTACGAATTCTGCTATTCTTGAATGTTTTTAAGGAGTTGAATAATCATTGATGACAGCTACATATTCTCCATCTTTGCGCAACAATTGTGAGCTGAAAAGTTGTTTTTTTGTGTGATTCTTAGAGTTGCATTTTCTTACGCTTTGAACATCTATTAAGGATGGGTTTTGTTGATGTGTACGTGAATCTTTGGTGGTTGTTTTCACTATCAATGAAGTGGTAATTTTGGGATGTTGGTTATGAGTAATTGTGTACGAAAAAATCTAATAGTCGTCGTGAATTTTGCAGCTCTGTTGTTTGTAGCGTTTCGGTGAGCAAATATTTATGATTGTTGGCAATTTTTCTGCTGTTGTATGAAGTGTCTCAGTGATAATATCGAAAGACTATAATAGTTTTCTTGGTGGACAACTTCCTATTCTTTCATTGATAAAGCTATATTGTTAGAAAAGTCGTTTTCTTTCTCAAGTGTTTCGTTTTTGTTAAATTTTGTTTAATCACTTGAGTTGTTTATTTTGTTTTGTTATTATTAAATATTATTTGAGAAAATCCTCTGTTTAGTATGAGACATTCGTATTATTGGGTGTGAAATTCTTTTACGGATAGTGAGAGCGAGGGATAATGTAAATGTTTGAGTGATGTCGACTCAATAAAGTCTTGTATAAAATTATTGTCGTTAGTGAAAAAATTAAGCTGAGTAAAATTCTCACAGACATAAGCAAAATGTGCTGAACTGTGTTATTAAATTTCGGTGTTAATTTATATTGTGTTTAATTTTTCTTATTTTCGATTGTGCTAGAAACGATTGTGGTAAATTGAAGATTTTTTGCAAAATTACTACGCCCTACGATTTTTTAGTCTACATATTTGATTTGATGACTACTCAACTGGGACTACTTGAAAACATCTGCAATATTTTCTTCTTTTAATCATCGTAATTCTTGAAAATATCTTTTTTATGGTATTTTGAGTTTGGATTTAGAAGTAAAGTTAGAGTGAGGTGAACAACATCCTAAAGTCTTTGCTATTGATAATGAATGGTGACTATTCTTCACTAATGATTATCTTGGCTAGCAAAAACTTTAATTTGTTGCTGTCGTAACCAGTGACAATCATTTATTCTTAATTACTAATTTATGATATTGGATGACTAGCATGTGTGTGTATAATAATAATAATAATAATAATGTACACAAACATACATATCAATTATAAATAGAAAGAACATAATTGAATATAACATTAAAGAGGTGTGCCAATAATTGAAATACGCGTAGATCAATCTATTTTTTAAGTGACTAAGTATAACATTTCCTAGTGAATATATAGAAAATGAATACCAGTAAAAAATTGACTTAACGAAAGAGGTGACTTACGTCACTTCCTCAACTACACTTCAACTTTTTTTTTCTTTTCTTTTTGACTATTAAAAAACATAAATGCTCAATTTGTGTAAGTTGCAATTCGTTAATAATTCCCCTATATCCTTACACTTGATCAATACACCAAATTAGATTACTCAATATCTAAATAATGATGATCAAAACAAATTGACTATTAATCGGAACTTATATTTAATTGCATTATTTTTTCATAATTTTATAGAATTTAACTTATTAAATTTATATCGGACTAAGTTAAACTAGGATCGAATATAAACATTATTTCATCAAAATATGTCTAAATTAAAATTATTAGTGAGTAATAAAGTAAAAAGCTTTTAATCATGGTGAGTAGGATAACACTTTAATTGGAGTTTAACTTATTTGAGAGTAATTGATTTAAGTTGAATTTAAAAGTAATCAAAATTTAGATGCTAAAATTTAATTAAGTTTGAATTTAGACTTTAATTTTGATATTTTAAAGCCTTAAATAGTCTTAAAAGTCAATCAAATTTTGATCTCAAATTTCAAATTCTATAAAAATTAAAATTTAGATTTAAATATTCAAATCTGAATAATAAGAAATTTGAACTTTAGAATGTGAAGACTAGTGGCGAGCGACGAAGTGTACGATTTTCTATTATCTTTTCACGTGGGCTCTCGGCTTAATAATAAGATGTACACGTACTGAAGTTAATGAACATAAAGTTCTATCCCTAGTCCCTACCCGCTGCCATTTCTACAAGCAATGGTACAATCACTGCGCACGTCGAAGTCAAACTATGGTGTTTCTGTTGCAGGGTTTATCTGATTATTAACTAATTGAAGGAGTTGGTTACACTACAATAAATGTGAATAAAAGTTTTAGGCCCATTTTTTGTCACCATCACACTGCCTGCAGCCGAACCTTGCTGGAAACAGAATAGTACACATCCAACTTTTTTTAGAAAATAAATTATTAAGTAATTCGTTTGCTGGTTAATTAAGCTTTGCCAATTGGGGAAATTTAACAACAATCTCTTTGTTTCTTAGCTTGATTGAAAAATGAAAAACCTTTTCTTAAATCAACAGTCGGTTGATGTGTATCCAATAGTTCTATTTCTTAACCCTGAATTCAACAATTCCAATGTCACATTTTGCCAACATTAAGTCAAACACTCTTCTTTAACACTTTTTTCTTGGGCTGGTGCAACATGTCGATTAGATTAGGATCTAGAGAGACATACAACCAACTTCTTTTATCTCCTCGTTTCTTATGCAAATAAAAGCAAAGAAGAACACAAGACAACCTGGGAGCTAGAGTCAAGGTTATGACTTTGATTGGTTTCAAAAAGTTGCTTTGCTCATCTTTGTTAAAGAAGACCAAAATGAATTGGGAATTAAATCAAGATCAACAAAATGGCATACTATCTCATTTAAAAATAATCCAGGATAACGCCAAGGTTATCAAACGAAAAATCTGAACTCCTTAGATTGTTTTAGTAAGCAGAATCTAATAAATCCTAGCTTCACAAGAAATGAGAGGATCCAAAAATCTCAATTTGGCACGTGCTCTGCTCAACCCAACCAACCAGCCCTTCCCCAATTCAATGCTTCTTCACCTTTTTGAGTAACTAGAGTTTTCGGTAAGTTAAACGTCAAAATTCCGCTTATTGGCTATCGATTCGAGACTCCAACGGATCGCTTTACCGTTACGTCGAATTCCAACGATCAAATCAGTACCTCATTTTACCAATGTACCCTTAAAGTGTTATAACTTGGCTTCTTTTGTTTTTTCTCTTTCACATAGCGACAACAAACTCGATCCCTTTCCCTTGCCCAAGAAAATTTTGCTTAAGAAGGAAAATCCAAAACGTTGGAAGTGTTTGGATAGGCTTTAGTTATGCAAGAGATTAGTGGTAATTAACGCAATCAATGATCAAATCACGCAAAAAATGGTGGTAAAGTCCACACTTTGATAGCACTACACGTGAAACCCTGTGGCCTTTTCTTTTTATAAAAAAATTTGGCCCACGAAATGATTATCTTTCGAGTTCAAGTGCTTGCTTGTGGAATTGAGCTTGTATATAGGCTTTACAAGATTTCCTGATTGCTCACATGCTATGCTGGGGATCTTAAAGTTAAAATGATGCATTTCTTGGATCATAAGTAGCGAATGGCCTCCACGAATACTTATTCGTTTTTACCAATTGCGCAAGTTTCCTTGAGACACCAATCTTCTTGGACCTTAAACCAAGAACCAAGAGAAGTTTTGACCTTCTTTTCTGCCAGTAAGGATCACGAGAGGAGGGAGAATATAGAAGTTCCCAGTGGCACAATAGAAAACTTTGGACACTCATCTCACGAGTACCAAATGTATCATTTTCAGGTTGTTGGGAAATAAGCGCTCTGTTTTTTTAATCCGTTGCTTGAACTGAAGAAAAGAGACAACCTAGGAAGGGTTAGTGTTGTAAGCACAAGAATCAAGGGCGTTTTCGGGAAGAAAGAAAGTTATCCATCATTCACCGGCTAAGCCAAGTCAATTGCTGACTGGAAAACCTACACCTGTCAGTACCTTCAGATCGTAAAACGCTTTTGATTGAATAAATGTTGGGTTTTTAAAAGGGCGGTACAAAGATTCAAATTGAGAGATTAATTAATTCTTCATTTTCAACATCTCTTTTCCTTTGCTTCCAAAACAACAGAACAGCAAGAGTAGCTGCTACTCATCATGTGTCTTAGGGACACCTCTCTCTAACAGTAAAAACTGAAAGGTCCAGATCAAAGTTAGCAGAGTAAGCAAAGGTCATTTTCGTCATTTAAGCCGTATAAATCCATCCCATCTACTGCTTCAAAAAGAGCAAGGCGAAGCAAGCCAAGAGCCAGAGCCAAACCGAACACTTGACTCACTGTGATCTCATTTCGAAACACACACACACACACACACAGCTTGTAGTGTAACAGGAAGAGCAAATAAACACTTTTAAGTGCAGCAGTTTGGTTGTTGTCCCAGTTCTAGTATCTGCAAGGAGAAAAGTGAATAGAAGAAGAAGAGTAATAATAACAATACGTTTTGTAGAGCAACATGGAGAGGAGTACTCCGGTGAGAAAACCACACACTTCTACTGCAGATCTGCTGACGTGGTCGGAGAATCCGCAGGCTGATTCCCCAGCCGTCGTCTCGGCCCCTCGCTCCCACCAGGTAATCTCGCCTTCACTTTTTCTTTTAGTTGCATTTTTGAAGAAAATTTCCTGTTGTTAATGAATCTTTCACTTGATCGAATGATTTGTAGCCGTCGGATGGGATCAGGAAGGTGGTCTTTGGAGGTCAAGTCACGGATGAGGAGACCGAGAGCTTAAACAAGCGGTGAGATCTGGTTCTTGCTTTTCTTCGTATTTTGGTTCCTTTTTACCTCTTTTTTTTTTTTCTTTAAGTGTGGCACCAAATACGATCTAGAATGAACAACTTGACTGATTTCTCTAAAAGAAATATCTTTTCTTTTTGGTCCATCTTCGTCTCAATTGCTGTTTGTCTGTAACTTGCGGTGTTTTTGACATTTTTATAGCTTCTCTTGTTCTCTTTTCCTTGGTTTTAACGGATAAGTGAGAAAAATCTCTTTTAAACATTTTTACCAAGTTTGATCCTCTTTGGAAGTTTGATCTATCTCTCTTTTTGCTTGGTAAAACTTCTATATATTGGACTTCTTGAAAGAATAAAAGGAAAGATGGTCTTTTAGCTCAGATCAGATCTCTAATTTTATTTATAGTTTGTTATCTACTTGATGCTGTCGAGTTTTGAAGATAATTATCAGTGGTCTCTGTTTAGATGTGTCAGTTGATTACACTTGTTGGAATCCTATTGACTGATAAATTTTTCTAAGGACATTTTGAGATGATTGTTTTATCTAATTGTCGTTTTTCGGGGATCATAGACCTTGCAAAATTTTTATTATTACTCAGCGTGCGGTTGATTTGAATAAGAACTCATTTCCATGGAGAAATAGTCTCTGAAGTTTAACCATATGTTACTTTCATATGTTTAGTCAGTCGACTTCTATGGTCAGTGCAACGAATCAGTAGTCTGTGGTTATTGAAATTTTCGGATGCTAAACGCAGTGGGGTTGAAAAGGTTTATCATTGCCGCACTAGGAAAATTCATTTTGGCTATTCAGCATGTTCTTGTTACTCGGATTGAAGTGTAAAGTTCACTTTAGTTGGGTTTTTCATATTTTGATTTGAAATCGTGGTGGGAATTCCTGCTAGAGGAATTACTATTTCTTTTAATTGTTGACCACATGTTCATCTTTTGTAGGAAACCTTGTTCAGGTTATAAAATGAAGGAGATGACTGGCAGTGGCATTTTTTCTGGTAAGGGAGAAGATGAAACATCGGAATCTGATCCTACTCCAAATAGTAGGACAGGAGTGCGAATGTATCAGGTAATTTAGTTGGAGATCAACTCAAAAGTAGTTGGGGTTATGCCATTTCAATTTGAAGTGACATTAGCTGGTTGTTCTTTATGGGATTTACAGCAAGCAATCGCTGGAATCAGTCACATTTCATTTGCTGAAGAAGAGAGTGTTTCACCTAAAAAGCCTACTACTTTGCCCGAGGTAGCTAAACAGCGTGAGCTGAGCGGGACCTTAGAAAGTGAGTTAGATATGAAGTTACAGAAGCAGCTTTCAGATGCTAAGTGCAAGGAGCTTAGTGGACACAACATCTTTGCTTCCCCTCCTGAAATTTTACCTCGGCCGGCAACTACACGTGCTTTGGCATTGAAAGAAAACATTACACTGGGGGAACATGCTTCTGAGGAGGATGTAAGAATTGCAGCCAAATCTTCTAATATGTGCCTGCATCTGCTTTTAAAAAGTTTTAAATCTACATTTTTATTGATTGGAAAGCAGCTTGAACTTCTCATACTATAATTTCTACATAATAAATGCATAATGCAAATTCTCAAAGATGAGTAATGCATGATAATTACAAAACGAGAACATGAAAAGATTGTGGACAAGAAGTACATCATGCATCTTGAGAAAATTTTACCGGTCTATTTGTATTTCTATCCATTGGAACTCTTCTTCTAATTGGATTTGTGGTTGAATTTTACATCCTGTTGCTGGGGGCCAGGCATCAAACGAGGTGATGAAGACAGCGAAGAAAATTTACGACAAGAAGTTCTCGGAGCTATCAGGAAATGATATATTTAAAGGCGACGTCCCTCCATCATCCGCCGAGAAACATCTAAGCACAGCAAAATTGCGAGAGATGAGTGGCAGTAATATCTTTGCTGATGGGAAGGTAGAGTCTCGAGACTACCTAGGCGGCGTACGCAAGCCTCCGGGCGGCGAGAGCACCATTGCGTTGGTTTAACATGTTAGGTCTGAGACAGACATTTAATCACGGCGTCTCTGGTTTTTTGTGTTGGTGCTACCTAGCAGGGGGATGTGTTACCATACATTTGGGTTTGGGAGATTTATGTTGAGTCTTAACATGCCAAAAAAGTTATGACTCTCTGCTAATTGGATTGTGTATGTCCATATGGTTGTGTTTTTTTGTTGGCAACAAAAATGCTTGGGCAGTTGAATATTTTATTTTGGTTCCTTTGTCATCATTCTTCTTCACGTAATTAACCCCATTGCGTTAGCAGCGTGTGTATGACAAGAAACGGTCTTATGGCTCTTTTTTCGGGAGTCCGTTCAACGAAAGACACCAGGAATTTGGCAACACTTAAATGATCTTTATTGTTGTAAATCATAACTGACTAAAAGCAAGCATTTGGTGAATTTGATCGTTTTATTTAATGGTCTTTAAAAGGCATGTGTCATTTAAGGATGTAATTTCAAAAGAAAAAAGATCAATGAGGGGACGGGTAGGTAAATGGTACATATCTTTTCGTGCACCTTTTGTCCCGGAAACAAAGGCTGTTTCTTTAACAGAAAAAATCCCAAAATAATATTAAAAATACCGCATTTTTCTAACTGACACAGCCGTAATTTGACGGCAGAACAAAAGAGCGATAGGCACTAGGCCAGCCAAGACATACCACTTTTAAAATGTATATAAAAATTGAATAATTTGTAACTATAAATATATTTCAAGACATACCACTCTAAAAATGTGAGTATATAAAAATTATGATATCACAAAAACAAAAAAAGAAAATGAATGAGAAAGTTAAAGAAAACGTTTTTATAAGGAAGATGATCTCTTGGAAGCGATGAAACAAAGTCAAATGTGGAGTGAGAAAATCAAGGTAATCTGTTTCATATACAAGATACTATTAACAAACAGATATTAATATTATCAAATATCACTAAATTAAGAATTATTTATTTATTAAACCACTAAAAAGCACAGCAAACAAAAGCACCAGTCTGTGTCTGCGTTGTTTTAATTCTGAGTTGTGAGTTGCGACTTGCGAGTGAAGGAGTTTTGTGTATAGTGCCGATTTAACTTCATTTCAATGGCGTGAGCGTGAGCGTGACCGTGAGCAGTCAGTCAGTGTAAACAGAGTCCGTACACAAACCTTACAACAAAAACCGTCCGACCAAGAGCACAGACAATGGAACCCAACACCGCCTGCACACATTCCTTCTCTCTCTCTCTCCTTATTCGCTTTCACTCACACACTAATGCCCCAATTCCCAATGACACCCGAATGTGAAAAAGTTAATTCTTTTGCCACCCCACTGTAATATACCGTCCTGTTTGTACTCTGCCAAATCATTTTTCCTTTTCAAGCCTACCGGAGTCGATTTCTGACGTGGGGTTTTGTTTTTTTGTTAAAGGTGTTGCCTTTTGATTTCTGTGATTGATATTATGTCTAATACGTTGGTTTCTTCAGTTGCTGTCTTTGTTTTTTGTTGATATATATATGTTTCGTAGGCTTCTGGTTTGTGTTTGATCATGTTTAAACTAGGTGAGAGAGAAAAAAGGTTTATTGAGAGCATGGAGGGGAGTGAGGAGTTGTTGAGCGAAGGACAGAATGTGCCATATCTGAGTTTTCTTCGTCATCAAAAGTCTAAGCCTCTTTTCACTGGCTCTCCTGTGAGTAGAGTTAATATGTTGTCGTCTGAGAACTCGCCTTCTTCGAGTTCATTCTCTAATGGGCGTTGCTTAACTGAGGATGGCTTACCTTATACACCTCCTGTGTTCGACGAGGCTAAATATCAAAGTCCCTATTACTGGAATGGACTATGTTTGGATTCTAAATCACTTCATGACTCTTACGGAAAAATAGATGAACTTGGGTTGGCTGAGAATATGTATAGAATCAATATCAGAGAAGAAAGAAACGGTGGCGGTGGCATGAAGATGAAGGGATTTCAGGTGGATCCTGATGGATATGGAATCAGCTTTGATGATGGTTCTGTTGGTGGGTTTCTACAACATAATACTAGAAAATATGGTTTTAACAATGAGGAATTTGATGTTGGAGGTTGTAAATCCTCTCCTTTTGGTGTTGCTATGAATTCTGAGGGTGACATTACGAGTGCATTCCATGGTTTTCAGGGTGGATTTGATAAGGGTGTTTGCCATACAACGGGGTCTTTTCCTGCACAGGATCAGTCTAATCATTTGTGCTGTGGTTTTGACTGGTGCAATAATCAAAACACTAACTTGTTGCATCAGAGAAGCGAACAGGGGAAAATTTGTAGCAGAGGAGTTCGTATATCAAAGCCTTCTGCCAGTAGCCCTTGCCTTAAGGAGGCATTTATTCGTCCACAACATTTCAATACGGATCCTGATGGAGGAACACTTACCATGGAGACGTCTGGTTGTCCTTGGCTAATACATTCAACGTTAGATGTAAATATTTGCAATCCATTGTCTAAAAGTATGCTATCAAAAGAAAAGGCTACATCAATTCCAAAGAGTGGGGTTCCTCAATCTGTTTTTTCAGTTGAAGGAACTGCTGACACTGAAGCCTTTAACCGAGAGAATGGCTTCGAAACAGGTTTGGGTCATTGCTCCAGTAGAGTACGGAATCAAATGAGATGTGCCAAAAAGAACTGCTTCAGTGATGCCACCCTGCAAAACCTACGGGGAGAAAACGTTAAGCTTGATATTTGTGGAGGAATGTGCGAAAACAATCAGGGACTAAGTGGTTTTACCATACTTCCAAATGTCCCAAGTATTGGTTCCTTGTCTGAGATCCAGGGATACATATACTTAATGGCACAAGATCAAAATGGTTGCAGGTTCTTGCAAAGGATTTTTGATGAGGGAACAAGCCGAGATGTTCAATTAATTTTTGACGAGATAATTGATCATATTGTTGAACTCATGTTGAAGCCATTCGGTAATTATGTAATTCAGAAATTATTGGATGTGTGCAATGAGGAACAAAGATTTCAGATTGTGCTTATGGTTACCAAAGAACCAGGACAGCTTATTAACATCTGCTTAAACACATACGGGTAATGTTAACAGACTTGATAGTTCCATCTTTTTCATACATTGAGTTTTCATACTAATGATTTGTCTGTTTCTGTAAAAATTTCCTGACACAATGGTACAGCACAAGAGTGGTGCAGAAATTGATAGAGACTCTTAAGACAAGGCAGCAAATTTCATTAGTAGTACTGGCTCTTAAACCTGGATTTCTTGATCTCACAAAGGATCAAAATGGAAATCATGTGATTCAGCGATGCTTGCAGTGCCTTAGTGATGAAGTTAACAAGGTACAGCCTTTATTTCCTCCTCTGATCATCATGCCACTCTGTATATCATACAGTGTTTTAGCTCTTGATATGGAGTAAAGCGTTTACCTATCACCAATTTCATTCATTCTCTCTAGCCTGGGTAGTGTTACGAGGGTGGAAATAACTTGCATCTTGTCTTAGCGTGGGTTTCCTTTTTCCTATACTTTCCATTTTAACAAAACATGGTATAGGATCATGTAAGTAGAGAGGATCAAACCCTGTCCTTTAACTAACTTCCTTGAACCATTTGAAGTTGAACTAAGGCTGTTTTGATGCTGTGGTGCATTTGAATGAAAGCAAGAACGTGTCGAACTTTTGTCTTAAAAAATTCTAAACCTATCCTGTGGTCAAACAGCGTAATGCTACTTTTTCAGAAAATTTTAGAACTCTTAAGCTGTACCTGTGTCTTGAACATATAAGTTCAAAATCTGTTTTTAGTCTCCGCATAAAACCAGCTAAATTTTGGTCCATGCTATGTTTATCATTTAATCATGTTTTGTAGTTCATATTTGATGCTGCTGCAAAGTTTTGTGTTGAAATTGCAACTCATCGACATGGATGCTGTGTAATGCAACGGTGCATCGCACATTCCAAAGGAAAAAGTCAAGATAGGTTGATAACCGAAATTTCCAACAACGGCCTTCTCCTTGCTCAAGATCCTTTCGGGTAAAGCATCAATGATTATCAACTCTTTACAATATTGGTCTTCTACCCTTTATCTGCTGATAAACGATATGGTATCAAATACAGGGCACGTTATATGTTGTCAAAAGATGTGAATTTGTTTTAGTTATTCTTTTACTTTAGGATTTTGTAATTTCTACAGTAGCCAGAAATATATGTTGCTAGGTAGTGCTATTTTGGGTATGGTGGTTTGATCCATGTGGTGCCTTATAGTGAACCATGCAGGATACTATGATCTGCTTCTTACCTGCTATTTGGGAGGGGTAGCGCACATGATAGGTGTCAAGAATTATAAATCAAACAAATTAATCTGACATTCACAGATAGCAGTATAGCACTGCCTTCGATGTAGAAAACAACTTAATAAATAAGCATTTTAGTTGAAAACAACACTTCTTTGGCTTCTCCTTCACCCCTTTGTAGATTCTAATACTGGTGTTGACAAGTATCATTTGAGGTTTTTGTTTTTCCTTCCCCTTCGACTTGCTTCTCTAAAATGACTCATTTCCATTGGCATTCCGGTTTCGCATAATTTCTGTTGCACGGTGAATGGCCTTTTGTTTCTATCTGCAAATCTACCTAGACATGCCTTTGTTCAGATGGACTATCGTTGGGCTTTGATCTAGATTATGAAATTCACAAGCATTTCATCCTGTAACAAGAATAGACTTTTTATCCTCTGTTTGTGCTTTTATTCATTCACACTAATATTGTTGGTACCTGAATAGCTTCGTTTAAATCTTTGATTATGAATACTTGTTACAGAAACTATGTTGTTCAATTTATTATCGAGCTGAAGAGCCCATCCGCTGTCACGAACTTGCTTTCTCAATTTAAAGGGCACTACGTACATCTCTCGACACAGAAATTTAGTAGCCATGTAGTTGAAAAGTGTCTCAAGTATTTTGAAGAAAGCCGAGCTCAAATCATTTGTGAACTACTCTCAGTGTCACACTTTGAACAACTGTTGCAAGATCCATATGCCAACTACGTCATTCAGTCTGCTCTAGTTGTTACCAAGGTATGAAAACTAAGACCATTACTATAATAATATGGTGTTACTGTTCCACATGAAAGAATCCTTTTTCCTGATTTGCGTCTCAAAAGCAGGGTGGTGGTTCTCTTTATTCTTCACTGGTTGAAGCGGTCCGACCTCACATGATGCTGCGCACCAGCCCGTATTGCAAGAGGATTTTCTCACGAAACCTCTTGCGGAAATGATGCATGTTTACTAAGAAGTGATGGCAGCAACCAGTTGATTTCTCTTCATCCATGAGCTTAAAGAATGTACTGTCCAAAGAGAGAATTTGGTTCCACTAGTTTTCATGCAGACGCCACCTGTATTATTTTGTTGTCTTGTTGTTGTCTTCTTCATCTGAACTTCAAATGTACTTATATTTCCTGCAACTTTTAAAAGTATCTGTTTCAGAGTTTTGTTTAGCTTTCATTTCCTTCTTGACTTTAAATTAGCGATCTATTTATATTATAGAAAAACTATTGGAATGCAATTCCGAATTTTAAACTCTACCCATCTGGTGCCATTTTCTCCTCGCAGAGGATACGTCGGGGACTTGCTTTCCTAGACTTATTTTGTAACCTATTTCGGCTTTTATAAAGAGTCTTGTCCAATTCGGAAAGCTTAAACATACGGTAGGTGAGACTAATTGATTGATTTATATAACTTTAGCTCTCTCTTTTATAAATGTTCCGCCAATTAGAAAAGACTGATCTATGGCTCATTGCCTGACCAATCGCCTAGCGGCGGGGTAAAAATCTATAGCTGGCAAAGAATTGATCTCGGGCTTGAGTTTAAGATGTATTTACATGATGCGAGAAATCGAAGAAATGGCTTTGTAATTTAAGATTTGTGATCACAAGACGGTAATTGGTTTGAGTGTGGACAATACAAGAAACGGTCATGTGCTTTACTGGCAAAAGAAGATAGCAATGGTGATCATAAGATTTGAACGTCAGGGGACTTGTATGTCTTCAAAATCATGGCAAAGACTGAAATACAACACTCTAAACAGCTAGGACGGCCATAAACCACAGGTGGCAAGGATCAAAAGTTTGGACCAGCATTATTTTGTTAGTACACTTGTTTTATTGGTACAACTAGTCCAGGATTATATATATATATATATATAATATGACACTCTTAGGCAGATTCATCTCCTACAAGTGCGAGGAGCATCTTTTCATAGTCCCCATGTGTGTCCTTGCCAATGGCACGTTCCAGATGAACACTGCTTCTTCGCTGGTACTCTTCTTTTATCATCTTCATATCAACCTCTGCCCTTGTAGCTACAACTCTAGTCAAAGCTCCTTCATCTGTTCCCCGCCTTTCAATTGCCAAGCGAAGAACTTTGGCAAAGTACCTAGCAGGACTTGTCAGGCACTTAACTGTGGCCCTTAGTAGTGCTAGGAACTCATCCTGAGGCTCAGTTTTCAAGTCCTTCACATAGAACAATATGCATTCAAGCTTACTGGTTTATGATTATAGACCAAAAAGGTCACTTTTAAAAGAAAAATGAAATCTTGTTAAAATCATTTTTTGCATTACCTTGTTGATATCATTCCCGAATTCGTTTTTGTACTGATTCAGAGTTGCATTGATCTGAGCTCTGCTCCTGGTGGCCAAAATCCTGATGAGCTCCTCATCATTGTAACTCTTCTTTTCAATCTTATCGCGAATTATCTTAGCCTCCAACTTAGCCAGGTTCATGTTCACCTCATCTCCCTCGTATCGGTATGAACATACAAGAGGAAACAAGAGCTGGGCAACATACACATGAAGCAAAAGCCAATTAGTTGCTTTCTTCTCAGAATGGCAATTGGGATATAGAATCACTTTGCTCTGGAAAACAATTCCAAGGAAAATATTTTGTATGGCAAAGAACTTCCAAGAAAATCATGTCTATTAAGATGAATTTTTTATATTTACCTTGCAGAAGTCCCCAGTTACATGCTGGGCAACATCCTCTTCCAAAGACTTCTTGTAACGAGCATGGTAAGCCTGCCTTGCCAGAAGTAACTCATGTGATGATCTTGTGCAGGCAATTTCCATTAGAACCTGATTACTTGAATTAAATTTCTTTGTTGCCACATTAGCCAAAAACGCGTCTCGTTCAGCAGGATCAAGTACCCAAACCATCACTAAACTCTGAAGATAAGAAATTGGATTTGTATGTATAAAATTATCAGTATATAGTACAAGACATTAGCTTGATTAGAACCATAACCTGATCCACCATGTTTGATACATTTGTCCTTTCCCTTCCCTTTTTATTATGGCAAGTCCAATGCAATATGTTCATGTTCATGTTATTGTGTAAAAATACGAAATGCAATCAAAATATGACCTCAAAATCATTTGTCAGTTCTTTGTCCAATGCCTTGAGGAGATCTTCCCCATGCATCTCCGCATATGTCTGTCGAATTTGCTTGCGTTGCGTGGCATTACGGTGACCCAAGATGGATATGATCAAATCCTCATTGGTCCCCCATCCTGAGATGATGTTTGGACAAATGATTAAACTTCAAAGAATACAAAGGCAGATTCATTTTAAGACGCCATTCAGATTGATAGATCTTAAGCTTGTATGTATATTATCAATCACGGGTCAGCTTCCTTTGACACTAGAGATTGTATTACAAGTAGCTGCGAAAAGGAAAGCATCAGTTGATAGCAGTTTGTAAAACCTTTTTCTTCCAAAACATTCCCACTTACAATAAAAGAGAAATTTAACCAAAATATAACTTTATGTACAAGCGCGTGCGCGTGCGCGCACACACACAAGGAAGAGACCTGCAAACGCTTTCCTGAGCTGCTCGCAGTCATCAGCCACAGAGGGTACTTGCTGTGGAACTATAAGAGTGGACATTGTCTCTTTGTTTCGAACTGTTTCCCTCTCTGAACTCGGAAGGACTCACTGAATCGTGTAAGGAAAATGGTAACTTTCCTGGCTCCTTATTATAATGGTAACGAATGACCGCAAGTGTAGGTCTCGCGATTTGTTAGAGAGTTGAATAGCCACTGGGGCCTCCACAAATTGACACGTGGCATCCTTGATTACATTACCTCCTCCATCTTAGCATAAGTAATCGCTATTAACTCTCTGTTTTATTATAAGGGTAAAAAAATAATTAAAAATGATTACTAGAAAGGAAAGCTTAGATGATTAGTGTGCTGTTGTACTGTCAAATATCAAAAGATAAGATTATATGCCTGGATAAAGGCCAGCATAATCATATTTGGCCCTTCTCTTGATAAAGTCGGCAAAGAAATCACTTTGGAGTTTGCTTTAGAGTTGAGTGCTTAGATTAGACAAATGTGGTTTTCGAATATTCAATTAGTCTTAAATCTCAGAAAAAACCGCCACAGATATCTGACATCTAAAGAAGATTTCACCTTAACATGCTTGAAAAGCGTCATATGATCTGAGTACATTTAATTTGACAAAATCTGATAAACAATTTGCATACATGGCCTAACGTGTGGATCAACTTGGGTGCAAGAGAATGCCGTGTTCTGAAAGCCGTTGATCCAACACATCTTTCAATACCATCTTTGTTAACAATAGAAGAATTCTGGAATGAAAACATTGATCTATTCATTGTAATGTATTTCGTACAATACTGAAAAGATAATTAAATAGACTTAAGGCCCTAATTACATGCCTACAATACAGCTTTGTACAAGAACAGAATCAATTAGGATTAATCTTCTCCTAACTAATCGGGATTCTCCAACACTCCCCCTCAAGTTGGATCATGGGGTTCAAGCATGTTCAACTTGGATAGCGACGTGTGGAAGTTTTGACTGCTCACCGCCTTGGTTAGGATATCCGCAAGCTGATCTTCTGATTTCACGAACGGGAGCTTAACTATCCCTGACTCAATTTTTTCCTTGATAAAGTGTCGGTCTATCTCCACATGTTTTGTTCGATCATGCTGTACTGGATTATGGGAGATACCGATTGCTGCCTTGTTATCACAATATAGGTCAGTACTCTCTTCTGGGGGAAACTCAATCTCGATTAGAAGCTTTCGAACCCATAAGACTTCGGTGATCCCCCGAGTTATTCCCCTAAATTCTGCCTCGTCACTCGAGAGTGCCACAACCTTCTGTTTCTTATTCCGCCAAGTAACCAGATTCCCTCCCACAAAAGTGAAGTATCCAGAAGTGGATCTTCTGTCTGTGATGCTTCCTGCCCAGTCAGCATCGATGTAGGCTGTGATTCGGGTGTGCCCATTTTTGGCAAACATAAGTCCCTTTCCTGGAGAGGATTTTAGATATCTCAGGATCCTCATGACTGCCTCCATGTGGTCCTTGCTCGGGTTATGCATGAACTGGATCACGATTCCAACGGCATATGCTATATCTGGTCTAGTATGGGCCAAGTAGATCAGCTTTCCCACCAGTCGCTGGTACCTCCCTCTATCTGCTAGCGTTTGGTTTGGGAAGGTTCCCAACTGATGATTCTGAGCCATCGGGGTCTCAGCTGGTTTACAATCCAGTAGCCCGACTTCTGTCAGGAGATCAAGTATATACTTCTTCTGAGATATGAAGATGCCGTTGTCTGATCTTATCACCTCGATACCCAGAAAGTATCTCAGACCTCCCAAATTTTTCATTTCAAACTCTCGTGATAGATTCTCCTGAAGGCTGACTATCTCCTCGGTATCATTCCCAGTTACCACCATATCGTCGACGTATATAACCAATAGAGTAATGAGATGGTCCCTCCTCTTGATGAACAAGGAGTGGTCGGAGTTGCTCTGGCTATATCCATATTTCTTCATGGCGAGAGTGAACTTTCCAAACCAGGCTCTGGGTGACTGCTTCAGACCATAGAGGGACCGTTTCAGTTTGCACACCATGGGCGTGTCCTTGTGATCCTCGAACCCTGGTGGGAGATCCATATATATTTCCTCCTCAATGTCACCGTGCAGAAATGCATTCTTCACGTCAAACTGATGTAGAGGCCATTCGTAGTTGGCAGTTACGGATAATAGAACTCTGACGGTGTCCAGTTTTGCCACTGGAGAAAAAGTCTCGGTGTAGTCAATCCTATAAGTCTGCGAGTATCCCTTGGCCACCAGTCTGGCTTTGTACCTCTCGATTGTGCCATCCACCTTGTATTTGATGTTGTAGACCCATTTACAGCCCACGGATCGCTTCCCAGCTGGCAATGGGCACACCTCCCATGTACCATTTTTAGCTAGTGCCCTGATCTCCTCTTCCATTGCCTGTCTCCATAGGGGGTTTTCCTGTGCTTCTCTGATGTTTCGGGGGATCTCCTGTGAGGACACAGCATGGATAAAGGCCTGCAGTTGTAGTGATGAATTTGAAGCCACGTGATGAGCCACCGGGTACCTGGATTTACTTGTCCTTTCCGGGCTATACCTGTTTGGCGGGATGCCCCTGTCCTGTCGAGGGGGAAGAGTATATGTACTTTGAATGGACAAAGGAGGGTCCGAGTTACTAACCTTAGGAATATTCGATGCCGGGGGTTCCTCTGGAGTGGATGAGAGAGATGGGGATGGGAGTTCTGGTGTACGGTGCTCCGACTCTGGAGTGTATTCATGTAGTGGTTCTAGCCAATCACACATCCAATTCATTCCCTCACTAGTGCTGCCCCTCTCCCCCTGAGGGCATGTATTGGAGGTTGGCATAAAATAGTATTCCGTTTCTAGGAAGTCCATGTCCATGGTAACATAGTGCTGTCTTTCAGTCGGATCATAGCAATGATAACCCTTCTGAGTAGAGCTGAACCTAAGGAACACACATCGAACTGCACAAGGATCAAGCTTGGTCCGTAAGTGTCTTGGGGTGTGAAAAAAGGCGACTCATCCAAAGACCTGAGGGGTTAGCAGGAGTATGGAAGGGATGGAGTGAAACTTCCTGAGAGTGTCCAAGGGAGTTGCATACTTCAGTGCCTGGGTAGGCAGTCGATTCATAACATATACTATTGTCGAGACGGCGTCAGCCCAGTAGGTGTTGGGTACGTGAGCCTCGAAAAGGGAGGCTCGGGCACTTGCCAGTATGTATCAATTTTTCCATTCCGCTACACCATTCTGTTGAGGGGTGTAGGGGCATGCGGTCTCGTGAATGACCCCATTCTGAGAGAAGAAGCTTTGTAGGGACTGGTTGATGAATTCTCCTCCATTGTTGGTACGGAAGACTTTGATCGAGGTAGAAAATTGTGTTCCAATCCGTTGAAAGAAGTTCCTGATTGTGTTCGGGGCATCAGATTTCTGGTTCAGGAAGTAAACCCAATTAAATCTGGTACAATCATCAATAAACAGAATAAACCATCGAAATCGAGAATTAACATGACTTGGGACGGGTCCCCAAATATCAGAATGTATCAACTCAAAAGGCAAAACTACTTTATTCTTTGAACTTGGATAAATAGTTCTGTGACTCTTGGCAAGTACACACGTATCACAATGTAAAGAATTTGACTCTGAAACTAATTTCGGGAACAACTGTTTCATATACTGGAAAGAAGGATGTCCCAATCTGCAGTGCCATAACCATAGTTGCCGGTGACTACTACCATGGGCCAAATAACTTGAGCCTGTTTGTGAGACATTCGTGATGTAGTACAACCCATCTCTCTCAGTACCACGCCCAATTATCTCCCCCGTACGAATATCCTGTAAGAGACAGAAAGAGGGAAACATCAGCACTGTACAATTCAGCTCTTTGGTGATTTTACTGACAGAGAGCTATTTAGTAATTAGAGAAGGCACAACTAGACAGTGAGATAGGTTTAATTTTTCTGATAATGTAACGTTCCCCGCTCCAATAACCGAATAAGCTAGGCCATTAGCATTTATCACTGTTGTTTTCCGAGGGGTGGTAGAGATCCAGATATCACGAGTCTCATTCGTCATGTGATCGGTGGCTCCAGAATCAATGAGCCATTCCATTTCTGGACTTAGTTGATGAGCTTGTACAAATATTTTTCCCATCTCAATTGTTGTAGGCCCACACGGCCCTCCAAGCCCATCCCATGTTTTATCACTTTCCAGCTCATTTCCCATTAGCCCACAATTTTTAAGTAGGGTTGGGAGATCTCCATTCTTACCTGAGGAGTTTGGGTTTTCTGCCCTTTGTTCCTTACCAGATTCGGCGCCGCCGCCGTGTCCTCCGCTGCTGGTGGCGCCGGTTTCGGCTTTGGGACTGCAACCTGCCCCTGTTCTCTGTGAGCACCCCTGCTCCCTTCTTCTTCGCCTGGTATTCAGCCCACCATTCTGGATATCCGATCACCTAAAAACAAGTTTCTTTCGTGTGCTTTGTCCCTCCACATACTGTGCATTTTTGGTTTGGTCCGGTGTCGGTGCCGGACTTTCTCGATTTGCTGTCGTTGGATGATGAGCTGAGTTCGGACCGCATCTTTGCTACCACCCCAACACCGCCGGGAGGCTGGTCGGTCATTGCCGTGAGTCAGCGGTCTTCTCGCCGAACGGCGTTATAGGCCTCTTCCAGAGTGGGAGGTTGCTGGGCTTTGAGGAGATCACGTTTGATGGGGTCGAATTTCCCGTCGAGCCCCCACAGGAATGCAAAAACCCGATCTTCTTGTTTCTCTAAGTTGTAGGTTTTCCGATTGTCTGGGCATTTCATCGATTGGGGTTTCTTGAAATCGATTTCCCTCCAGATTCCTTGGACGGTCCGATAGTACTGATCTACGGACATATCAGCTTGATTCATTTGATATGCCCGTTGTTTGAGTTCGTATAATCTCAGCTTATCTCCTCCGTCGTGATAGGTGGCTGCAATTTTGTCCCATAATTCCTTTGCGTTGGGGCAAAGAATGAATTGTGCGGCGATCTCAGGTTCCATTGAGTTGAGAATAAGGCTTCGAACAAATCCGTCAGTCTGTTCCCAAGCTTCGTATCCAGCATCGTCTGGATCAGGAGACACCGTCTTCCCGGTAATGTATCCTGTTCTTCCTCGGCCAAGTAGTACCAATTGGACTGTTCTCGACCAAATTGCATAATTGTTTTCATTGAGTTTGATGTTGATGGTGGTTCTGGTGGTTGGTTCAGGTTGTTTTTGCCGGAGGAGTTCTGCCACTTGGGCGAGAAAATCTGCCGGCATCTGGTTCTGTTTCTGTTTCGTGGGTGAGGCCATCGGTAGATGATGAGCAAGGTAACCGATTCTTTATTGAATCGAAACCTGCTATGATACCATGTTAACAATAGAAGAATTCTGGAATGAAAACATTGATCTATTCATTGTAATGTGTCTCATACAATACAGAAAAGATAATTAAATAGATTTAAGGCCCTAATTACATGCCTATAATACAGCTTTGTACAAGGACAGAATCAATTAGAATTAATCTTCTCCTAACTAATCGGGATTCTCCAACACGACCTCATGTCTAAGCTTCTTCCTGGAGTCATTTCAAGTATTGAAATTCTTCATGTTGATGGTGGGGTTGGCACCATCAAGAAATTCAACTTCACCAATGGTTTGTGCTTATATGTAACTCTTCTCACCTTTTCTGTATATATATACATATAAGCACAATCCATTGATTATATAAGAATTTTAATGGGAATGTACATATATA
>JAOTAZ010000002.1:5392667-5412342 GCA_025629785.1 Erythroxylum oxycarpum | reverse complement strand
TTTCTGTTATTGTGGTTTTAATTATTGCGATGCCATGTGGATTATTAGTAGAACTGTACCGGTGGTGCGTCTTTATCGTGGGATACTCATCGGAGCGACCTTCGGGTTTCCCGATGTGTACCTTACGATGAGGGGGCGCTACAAATACTTATATACAAAAGTGAGATGTATGATGATGGTGACTTTTGCCTATGGTTTCAATCACATGTTCCAAAGGAAAAAGCTATGGAATAAACTAAGAGCTATAGTAACTAATCAAAACGTCTGGTTACTGCTTGATGATTTCAATACAATCCTAAATCATGAGGCAGCAAAGGGGAACATTAGTAGTATGAATTATAATCTTGACATCAAGAGGCGTTTAGACAACATTGAGTTCCATGATCTTTCCCAAGATTGTAACTTTTTTACTTGGACGAATAAACAAAGGAATCAGTTGCTGATTAGAAAGGAGTTGGATAGATCCATAGTCAACATGGAATGGCTCGGGAAATACCTAAGCTCCTATGCTTCATACCCTAATACAAGATCTTCATATCACGCTCCAATTAAAGTCCATACAACAAATCAAACAAAGGGAAGAAAATCCTTATTTAGATTCAACAGTTTCTTAGCATATGTGGTTAGTTTTGAAGAGGAGGTCAAAAAAAGGAGTAATAAGGAATTGTGGGGCATTAAACAATTCATTTGTGCAAGGAAGACACAAGAGATGAAGGGGGAGCTTGAAGGCTTATTCAGAGAAAAAAAAAGGAAACGCTAAGCAAGCATAACTTTATAAAGATTCAATCTTTGTCCAGATATTCTCAATGTCTTCCCATTGAACATTAAATCATGAAACAAAGAATTAGGCAAGATTGATGGTGATAAAAATGCACTCTATTTTCACAAGAAGGTCCTCTCTAGGAAGATTTGTAACAAAACAATCTCTTTATACAAAGATGGAATGTACACTAATAATAAGGCAGAAATTAAAGAAGAGGTGGAAAACTTCTTCAAAGAGACGTTGGGCACCCTTTCCAAGGCAAAATCGACAAAACATTTCATAAGGGAAGTAATCCAAGACCAACTCACAAAAGAGGAAAGCAATGAACTAGCCAAACCAATTACTAAGGAGGAGATTGAGGTAGTATTGAAAGGGATGAAACCTGACAAAGCTTCGAGGATTGATGGCATAAATGTGTTCTTTTACCAGAAAACATGGAGATAAACACAGAAGATGGTGTATGAAGCAATAGAGGAATTTTTCAATAATGGACAACTACGATCGAAACTCAACAGAACTCTACTGTGCCTAAAACCCAAGGGGAAAAGGCAAGAAAAAGTTAGCGATCTTCGGGAAATATCATGTTGCAATACATTATATAAGTTAATAGTAAAGGTCCTTTTAAAGAGATTGAATAGGGTACTTCCTAAACACATAGGATTGCAACAACGTGCATTCATTCCTAAAAGGTAGATTAAGGACAATTTATTATTAGTCCAGGAGTTGTTGAGGAATTATTCAAAGAAGAGAGAGAAAAGGAAATGTACGATCAAGATAGATTTCAGAAAAGCATATGATTACTTATATTGGAGTTTTATTCTTAATTTCCTTAAAGCATACAATTTCCTGGCAATCTTCATAAGGTGGATAGAACTATGCATAGCTAGAGTCTCTGACAATGTGATAATCAATGGAGAACCTTCCAATAAGAACAGGGGGGCAAGAAGACTAAGACAATGGGACCCCATATCCCCCTTTTTTTTCCCATAGCAATTAATTTTTTTAATACACTACTGGTAAGGGTGATAGAAAGGAACTCCCTTTTTAAATTCCACTCAAAATGCAAGACAAGTGGAATCTTAAATCTCAACTTTGTAGATGATTTATCTTAAACCTCAACTTTGTAGATGATTTACTTCTTTTTTCTAGGACTGACCATCACTCCATAACTTCATTTATTACAGCTTTATGAATGTTCACAAATGTTTCGGGACATTAAGTAAACAACCAAAAAAGTGGAATAAACTTGTTTGTTAATGCACTACAACATAATCAGTGGTTCCCTAATATAACAGTGTTGGGTTTTCTACTGATTTCCTGTTATCTTTAATAACCAAGACTGATAAACTTTGTCAATTTTGCAGATGTAGTAAGATTGCAGAAAAGTAAAGAGACAGATTTTTTACTTGGTTCGATAGTTTGAAACTATCTACATCCAAGGTTCCCACCTATGGTGGTGTAGGAAATTTCACTAAAGCAGAAGGAAATGGAGAAAAAGATACAAAGATTGAGTGTTCTTCTTGAACACCTGCAACAAGAGCCTCATAAACTCTCCAGTACCCAAAACAGGTTGGTACTCTAGCACTCTTTGATCTTTTTCCCTCACACTAATTTTTTGCACTCTCAGAAATTGAATACAATGAAGATAGAAAAATTGAAGTTTCTGTGTTGTGTATTGTCCTTATGTCTCTGCCTGGCTTTTATATCTGCTGAAGAGGATGACTTTCGGATGCTCTAAGTTGATGTCTATCATGTGTCTCCCATGTGATCTTTTAATGAGCCTTTATGCTGTGCTTCGAATGTGCTGTTGAAATGAGTTTCATACTGATAATGTTGCGTTTTATAACACACGCATATTGAACAAATGAAGCTGCATTTTGTTGCCTCCCAATACATGTAATACGACACTACTTCAACTTATTACTTCTTCGCTCACGTGGACATGTCTTAATCCTTTGTCTTTTGTTTCTGACAATGTAAAAAACCAAGAGCTTCTTGTCTTCTTCTTCTTCGATGTTTCAGAGACATAATCGCATGCCTTACTTCCAGTCTTCATCTTTGCTTGCATTCTTGTTGGTTCTGGGTATAGATTGATGGAGAATATGTGTTTACCATCAGACAAACAGGTATAAAGGTACTTTAACTACCTTTTACATATCTTTAACTACCAGTAAAATTTATAAAATATAGATATTTATACTTCAAACCACTTGATGAGAAGGTCAAAAGAAGAATTCAAAACTGGAGTCCTAAATGCCTCTCAATGGTAGGACGTCTACAATGGATTGAGTTTGTCATTTCTTCAATTAATATTTATTGGACCGTACATTTGGTATTGCTAAGTATGATAATAAAAGCAATTAACAAGATCCTAACTAGTTTCTTGTGGAATGGGAATGAGCAAGGTAAGACCAAAGCAAATATCAAGTGGATAGAGATTTGTAAGCCTAAAAAATAGGGAGGAGTAGTCCTTATACCGATTCAAGTAGTCAATTGCACAATGTTAGCAAAAAGATGCTAGAGGCTAATAAGAAAGGAGAATTCCTTATGGGTGAGATTGGTATGGAGAGAACACCTAAACAAGGATAGCATCTAGAATATTAAAATTCCTAAAAGGAGTTTGCCTACCCTTAGGAAGATAATTGAGACAAGGGAATTGATCAAACCTCACATGAGACAAAGGGTAGGGAATGGCAAAGGTACGAGTTTCTAGTATGGCAAATGGCTAAAGATAGAAATCCTACATGAACAATCACAACTTCAAGGGATTAAACAACATCTTTCGAAGGAATACACTGTTCAGCAAAGACTAAGCAACAAGGAGATCATAAGAGTGTTGACTTCAGACATTCTAGTAAAAACTCTCTTGCTTAACACCAGTCTTTCATACGAGAAAAATACAGTAATATGGTTGAGGACTCAAAATGGTCTATTCACTAATAAAACAGCGAGGAACATGTTCTGGGGCATGAAGGATAGGGTGAGCTAGTATGAATTAGTTTAGGGGAACAAAACTACCCCATAGTATACATTCACAAGCATAGTATTATTTTTAATTTGAACATGCTGGAAGTTTGTTTCCTTGTTGGTCAGGTGTGAACAGCTTTACCCAGTAATTAAAATTAGAAATTTTAGGGGATTCCGAAACATTAGTAATTGGATTAGACAACACAGAGTACAGACAACGTCTTCTATTACTGTCTTTGGAAAAAAAATCGTAATGGCCGTGATTGTAAATATTATTTCACTTATACATTAAATAAGGTTAGATTCAGAAAAAGTCAAATCGAATATTACGTCGAATAAGAATCCGATTCTTTTTCTATGTTCAGTGAAGTTGTTAGACCAACCCTCGTTAAAGTTGAGGCAAACGCTCTCAATGTCGTTGCCTATAAATCTGGTAAAATAAATTATGATTATGTTTTGTATTTTCACACAGAACGTGGAATCTGCATTATTGAGAGCTGTGAGAGCTACAGGCCGAAGGTAAACCGAAGATTGAACACGTAAGGGATGACTTCAGTCAAGTGAAGCCGGAAGAGGACAAGAAATATCGGCGATGATAAGCACGGAGAGGTGTACGAATTGATGTCTGTGTCATATCTTTATTGTCAGGTACCGTACTTTACAAAATGGAGCCACACAAACCAATTCTCGATATCGCGAGCTAATAAAGAAAAGGGGTTTTCATATATTTTTTTTGCAATTCTTTCTACTTTCTGTTAGCCTTTCTGATTCCGAGAGGCCGATTACTGAAGGACCAAACACGGGTCGCTCTCGCTCCTCATCTATTCACTTTGTTAGGTCACTTCAAAACAGCCGATTTCGGTTTGATGAAAGATTAAATACAAATAATCCTCTCCTCCCAAAATTCGTCTTATAGGACGTTAAGGAATTGTGTGTATTATATTCTTTAACATACAAAATGCTAAAGAAATAAGTCACATCAAATCTTACGAGAATCTTCAGGAAATATGATTGAATTATACGACTCTTAAAGCTACTTTTATTTGTTTTAATTTTAAATGTGTGATGCATATCCAAAGGTGACAATAGACAAAGGTTGGATAGCATGTTAACATATTATATAATTAAATACATAAATGTAATAATCTTATAAACTATACTTTAGCATGTTAACATATTATATAATTATAAGTTGAAACTAAAAGATTTATTTAGGTCTTCCTTTTTTCTAAAAAGAAAAAGGAAGGTATGGTTCTAAATTGGAACACGTGGCTTAAATTGTACTGTCCCGGAAAGGTGGTTCGAAGTCTCGTGGATCTGTCAATTCGATAACCCAATAATTTATTGAGGAAGGATAGGTCCAAGTTATCACATGTACTTGTCGTTCGTATTAATGTCAATCGTCAATTTCCAGCCTCAGCTCGAATCGAACGGCTCCTGTAAGTTGTTATCTTAGTAATGCCACATCTGATCATCACTCCAACCTACCAAATCATGAGTAATAACACCACCATTAATCGTATACATTATAAAAAATATACTACATTACACAGGTCATACGATAAAAGAATCCGAATTGGTATCGAAGCTATTAGACGTGCTTAGGTTCTGATTTTTTCTGGTGTTCCTCAAATAATAGAACACGGGGTAAGCACTAAGCCGTGTAACATCCGCGTAATGTCGTGATTCGTTAGTTCGGATGGTCGCTTACGCTGGCAACTCTTACGTTTGTTTGTTGTCTATTTCCTACTCGTCTCTCTTCTGCCCGACTCTTCCAACATTCTCCACCATAACTTCTTCGCTCTCTCTCTCTCTCTCTCTGGTTCTACGGAATCTAATATAAATTTCGTTCCATTTTCCTCAAAGCTTTATTCTCGACTGCAAGGACAAGATCGATTCGGGTTATTGTGCAACAACGAAAGTGGACACTCCGGGTAGGTTTAGCCTAACGTTTTATGCTGTCTTTTGTTGCAGCAGCGAAAAAAGACTATGTAATTCTGATCAGTTTTGTTTGCTAACTGTGAAACATCGTTAAAGGTTTCATCTCTTTGTCCAGAGGTTTCGACCCAAATTTTGGTTTCTGGAAAAGTAGGCCTAGAATGCTTCTTGTCTTTACCCTCAAACCGTATTGATGTTATTGGGAAATTGTTAAGTTTCGTTAGGTTTCCTGGTAGATCAATGGGAACCTCAGAAAATTCCCTTTTTTCGTCAAACTCTCGTCTTTTTAGATTTAAACAAATCCGTCTTCCTTCCTTGTAATTATTTGGATCCTTATGGTTGTTTGAATATGCGGCAGGGGAGGTTTTGCAGAATAGTTTCTTTGAAGCTTCTCGAGAGGAGCTGCTGTTCATACAACTCTGGCCGTCATTGTGGTGATTCGTAGATGTACCGGAACAGACATTGGTCATTCGTTTTCCGGTCCTCAGGCATCATCATCTTCTTCGTGCTACTGCGCTCAATCTTTAGTTTGGGGTCTTCCCATTGATTACGGCTAACTTTTGGTCCACAATCTTTTATGTAATCCCTACTTCTCAATAATTGTTCTCTGTACCCATTCAATTGGCATTCCTTAGAGATGTAACCATCAGCAACACGGATTTATCTGCGAAAAGGTAAAAGACTTGGGGAAATAGTAAGTACAAGGGATAAAAGAGTACCTCTTCTGACGAATTTTGAATAAAACCTCCTTTTAAGATGGCAAGATACAGCTGCTGCCTTTGGCTGCCTGGGAGAAAGAAAGAAAAGATGGTGAGAACTAATTGGATTTAAACTATTGACGTATTATGATTTTGAAAATTGCAATTTCGTGTTATCTGCTTATTCTTAATTTCTCTTTTGTGTGATTTTAGGTTGGTGACCAGTTGTTCGATAAAGTTGATGACTTCAACAAGGCTCTGAAGTCCCTTAAAGTCGGGCCTGAATACCCAGTAACAACTTTAAAGATTGAGGAGTTGAAAACACTGACAGCATCTGATGAGATGCCCAACCAGTTTGCATGTGCTGGGGAGATGAGCCGCAAGACTCTCAAGAGGGATGACGCTACTGAGGTGGCATATGAAGGAGAAGATGAGCATGAAGAAAATGTCTCACTGAGGAGGGACGTGTCTGATCTGGACCTCCAATCTTTCAAGGGTGATTCAAGTGGATATGAACTTAGTGCTGATAGGAGGGTGGCCTCCTTTAATTCTTTTGCCTCTGAGTTTACTGAACAAAATGCAAACAAATCTGAAAAGAATCACGAGGGTATCATTGACGTGATCCAAAGTGGACATGTTAGTGATCCTGGTATTACTAAGGGAAGATTCTGCGATTCACCCAAGCTCAAGCGTTCATGCTCTAATCTGGAAACAAGCAAAATGCTGAAAGTAATTGCAGACGTGCTACCACCTTCAAAGTTGCTCCTTTATGGGGAATCACATGAACAATCAGAGAAGTGGAGGACTCCAGGCAGCCCTGCATCTGTAAGAAGCCATTGCAGCGCTGACAAAGTGATGTTAAGGAAGCATTCTTCAAGCCAAGTCCTACCTTCCAGGAGTAGAAAGCTGTGGTGGAAATTGTTCCTTTGGAGCCACAGAAATCTGCATAAAGTGACTGCAAACCAGCAGCAGCAGCCACAATTTGTAGGTACAGATTTGAACCAGAAAGGTGGATACCACTCGGATACAGTTGAACCAAACCGAGCTATGATGTTAAGCAGAACACAATCCCCCGAGTCACTTATAGGAGAATCCTTGAACAAGGACCACTACAGAAATGGAGAAATGGAAGAAAGTTGGAGAGATATTGGGGATTCATTTTCTGGTTTCTGGCCCCAGAAACGGTGGGTTGCTTTCCCAACAGAATCTACGACCTACTCTAGAGTTGATGAATGGGTTAAAGATCTTGAGACTCAGATGCCACCATCTGATGATGATGTTGATGATGGCGATGATGGTGCTGGCAGTGATGAGGGCATCATCTTCCCACCCTCTCCTTTGAAAGACAAATCACCACCTAAAAGCACAGCTGCAATTATCCGATCTCCAGATAATAATTTATCTGAGGATATTCTAATTGCTAACAGTGTGATCCAGTCCCTGAATTCTTCCACAACTGCGGCACATATCTCTGCTATTGGGTTAAAAGCCACTCCCATCATGTCACACTTCCTTAGTCTTCGATCTGTGGACCTATCTAATAACTCCATAGGTATGCTTCTAGCAAAAGCAGAAACACCATCTGGCTGAAGACACATTTTATCTTAGGAATGAAAGTTACTTATTGGTACTAACAGAGCTGCCTGTTTGCTTTGTCCTTGTTTTGCAGTCTGCATAACCCCAGGATCGTTGCCAAAGGGCCTTCATGTACTAAACTTGTCCAGAAATAAGATTAGCACTATTGAAGGACTTAGAGAACTAACTAGGTTGCGAGTGCTTGATCTCAGTTATAATCGCATGTCTCGAATTGGGCAAGGTATCATTGGTATCAGTCCTTTCTCTATATGATTTGCATGTTTTCCCTGACACTGAAAAGTTTCAATTTCTCTCTTATAATGATTCTTGGATGTTTGTTATGTCAGGGCTATCAAACTGCACAATGATAAAGGAACTTTCGCTCGCTGGTAATAAAATTAGTAATGTTGAGGGCCTGCATAGGCTCCTAAAGCTTACAGTCTTGGACCTTAGCTTTAACAAGATTACAACTGCTAAAGCTTTGGGCCAGCTCGTTGCCAACTATCACTCTCTGCAAGCTCTAAATCTGTCGGGAAATCCTATTCAGACCAACATTGGCGATGATCACCTTCACAAAGCAGTTTGTAGTCTTCTTCCGAAGGTTGTGTACTTGAACAAGCAGCCCATCAAATCACAGAGAGCACGGGAGGTTGTAACAGACAGTGTTGCCAAAGCAGCGCTGGGGAACAGGTATAACTCTCGTAGAAATGCAGCAAGGAGAGTTAGCAGCAGTGGCTCACCCTCGAGCGTTCATCGGAGCAGTGCCAGTGTTTCACACAGATCAAGCAGGAATAGATCCAAAAACCGAACCAGTTACCCAAAGGCAACTCGATCTTTACTTGGTCCGTCATCCCGATGAAATATTTCCCCATCCAGTAGTCATAGCTCTTGGTAAGTGTTTTGCTTGCAACCTTTTTCATCACAGGTATTCCTTGGGACATTCCTCTCTTGTATGTGTTTTATCTTGTTTGGATTCTTGGAAGCAGTGGTTTCGATATAATGTATTAGCATTTGCCTCGCAAATATATATCTGGGAATTACGGTGATAGGTCACCATAGCCTTCTCGTGGAATTGATGCAAGCGATGGTTTTTCTTTCTAATGGTATTAACAGATTTGTTTCATGTAGTAACTATGTTGTTCAAAACAATTATTTTATTGTATGGCTCAAGTACCTGTCAGTTTCTTCAAAATGCTCAATCCATAAAAATAGATTACAGAGTGGTCGTGGCCGATCAAAGGAAACTCAAAGACCAATCCCAGCGATTATATTTCAGTCCCACCCGGCAATGTTGCTCATGTACAATACAAAATGATCAAATCATCTAGACCTCGGTGAAATCGAAGAAGTTCACATCCACTGCTCCGGTTCTCTTTTCTTCATTTCGGCAAACTTATACAGCTTTTCATTAAAAACCACCTGTGGGTCCTTGTGAATCAAATTCCCATTCTCATCATACCCATCCTTCAAGAACACAACCCAGTTCATCTCCGTCCCAGCAAGATAAAAAGTGCGAGCCTGCTTCTTAAGCATATCGTAAGTATGCTTGGTCAACGAAAATTCCTCCTTAAACTCTACAATATGATGTATAGAAGCCCTCTTCTCCAAAGTCAAGCTCAAGAACTCATGCAGAACTCCAACTCTATACTTCTCGGCGTCCAGGCTCCAGACATCCAGCTTATGCCCATCACTATAAGGTGACACCAACGGCAAAGTATTCAACAAATTCAGCCTCCTCGTATCATCATATTCCAAATCCAAATCTCTGGCATGCTTGAACCCAAACTTAAATGCCCTTTTAACCTTATCCTCATTAACCATGAACTCTTTCTCCAACTCACTCACCGCTAACTTCGATTCCCAAGTCACCAGTTCCAAAACTTTCTTCCCATCACTCTCAACAGCAATCCGAAAGTAATCAGGATACTTAACAACTCTATCTCTAAAATCATCGGGAATCCCAAACAACGATCGACAATGGTGAATCTTACTCAAAGGAATCTTCTTGTCCTTCGACATCATCAACAACTTACGAACCTTAGTGGCACGATCAACCTCCATAGAATCCATAATTCCTCTCTCTTCATCAAGCAAGTCTTCCATGAGATCAGTGAAGCCTACCCACATCTTGTTGTCGGAGTGTCGGTAGGTCTGGAAGAGGAGAGGGTGTCGGTCAATGGAGCGAGCGACCTTGCGGCCCCGGGGGAAGCCGAGCTCGCGGTGGAGCTTGCCGGCGTCGTCGAGGCGGAGGACGTGTTCGGACTGTTGGGAGAGGAAAATTTTGGACTTGGTGAGGAAACGGAAGTAGGAGTCGAGTTCGACGAGGGACTCGAAGAGGGCATTGCGGGTTGATGGATGTTGGACGGGTTTGGTGCGCGGAGAATCGGGCTTTTTCCGTTTCTTGCGGAATTTTTTGGGGAGTTTGGTGATGAGGAAGGAGGTGGAGAATGGGTAGGTAGGGTTTTGGAAGGAGGACGGGGTTAAGAGGGATGGGGTTCGGCATAGGGTTTTGCAGTTAATGAGTTTGGAGAGGTAAAAGCGCGAAGCCATGGGAGTTTGGCTTGGAGGTGTAGCGTTGAACTTTGTGATTCTTATATTTATAGCCCCACGTGTGTTAAATGGGAAGTTGCCCATATACCACTACCAGCGTTTCACTGCACAACCAGGAACAGCAAATACAGTGTGACCCAGGTAAGTTCCTGAATGAATTTCACCAAAGTCGCATCACGTAATGGTACTCTTTCAGTCACAAGTGCAAGAGAACCCAGAAAACCTTCTACAGTAAAAAAAATGTTTGGAGGGCGGCAGGAAGAACTCTACTGGCATTTTCCTTTTAGAACACCAGACCAAAATTCACCGCTTTGGATTGCAGAAATCAGATTCATACAGTACTAATTTAGCTAGAAGCATTTGCAACAACTGTAACAAACTGACAAGACTAAGAATAAAAGAGTGAATTTGACAGTTGATAAAGATTCTATATAATACATGAAATTGGAACTTGCTTATTCTGTAATCATTTTCAGAATCTTAATCTTGTGGTTGTATAGTTATAGTTTGACAACAAATGGAACGTCAAAACTTGAAAATCTAATGCTGTACTTCTTGCTTTGCTGCCTGCCTCGACCGAGTAATTACATGACCCTCCCCGAAGCCTTACGGTTTCGGAGGAACTTGGTGGTTGTTTCCACCAGAACACACATTGTTCCCTCTTCTCTGTTCTCTGCTTTCGTCTTTCCGTTCAGAATCTTTAGTTCTGTCTATGGCTGAGCTTTATGAACATTAATTAACAAAATGAATAAGAATAAATATGAACCTCCTTCAGAAATCAGCTTGCTTGTTTCTTGAAGAAAGGTTTTTGACAGATAAGGAGTCTTTCATCACTGTTACTATCAATTTCTATAACGCGGGCTTCCCACTTCAACCGAGTGGCTAGAGCTCTTGCCGATTCAATGAGCGGTACTGTGTCACGAACTATTACCCAGCCCTGCGCCAAACACCAACATCAGTAAAAAACAACGTGAACCACATCTTTATGAATATCTACATGTGAACGACGTCAATGGAAACCTCTCCTACTAAATATTTGAAGAGGGCTGTTTAGAAGGTGAGCTTGAATGAAATACTGAAAGAACTGGTCGAAGCACAGTAGTTTTAAGTTTAGAGTATCCAATTTCATCAAAACTGGGTAAAGGGAAGTATAAAACAAACTTCACTTAAGTAAAGCCTAGCACCATGGAAAATAAATGTTTGCTTAAGTACAACACTGCACTACATACTACCTAGCAAGGTTCTCAGAGAAGATCCAATATCTTCTATAGATCTTATTCTAGCACCATTCTAAGTGACCAAGGAAAACAGTAATATCCACCCAGAATTAAGCACCTAGGATGCAAATCTAGCAAGAAAAATAATTTAAATTCTAATACTGCTGCAACTCATATATGTAATCATAGTAGACCGTTTGTAACATGAAAAATGAACATCTGCATTCCATATATGAAGCTCATAACAACTCAAATTTCCTCAACATTGGCAGCAAGTGTAAGAGATATAAAGAATTTAGAAGTGGACATTTTGAGTCAGGTACCTCAGGTCGAAGTAGTCGATCAATCTCAGTGAATATATCCAGAGTGCTGCACCTGCGCTGCTGACCAATTTCAAGGGACAGTAAGCCTTGCATATGCACCAAATCATAAGTTCTAGGGTATGTTGGGAATGCTTCACACCTGAAATAGAAGTATTTAACGCAAAATTAAAGAATATAGTACAACAATGAAAGCATAAATGGGTTACATGCACAAATATGAATGTATGAAGGAATTATTCAATCATGACATCTATTTTACATAATCCTAGCTCACAATTGAGCACACCCAAGTATTATCCTCTTTTGCGACCTTCATGTTTGAAAATGTGCTCTGAAGTATCCATATTATCAAACTCAGGCCTGTGTGTCAAGCATATTCCAGATCTTGACTAAAGCTAAAACCTTTATCAGTTGATGGAAATATTATTTCCAGCTCATTCTCACAATTAAAAAGAAATTCTCAACTAGACAGTAGACATTAAAAGTAGTCACAAAATTCACCAATGAGATAGGATGAGCTAAAACACGTCATTGTATATTCTAATGAACTATAGCCTACAAGAATAAAATCGAAAGAAATATCGTGAGTTGGAAATAAGATTACCAATCATGCAGTACACCAACGAAGCCTCTATCAAGTATCAAGGGAAGAAGATTAGGTCCATTTGTTGGGACCACATTCATAACCCAGACGGACTTGCCAGCTTCCAGCAGTGCAGAATTAAAGCCACCAAGATGAGCATTCGTGTCCAGCACATTTCTGAGCATGTTATAAGGTGGAGAAGGATCCTCATCGCCAGGTCTCTTTGGATGATCAGAGAATATTAACGGTGAAAGAAGAGACCAATAATTATTGATAGCTGCTTTCCAGTTGTCAGCATCCTCCACAAACTCTTCTGGACGCAAACCTGACAAATTGAAGCAAACCACAACATAAATAGTAAGGCAAGTAAACAATCTTTTAAATACTCCAAACTAGATAAAATTTTATATTCAAAATGGAACCTGAAGCAATGAAATAAAAGTAGGGTACCATATATTGCAAGCTCATCATTCGTCAACTGCGACCTAGAGGGCCAGGTTCTCCTCTTTTCAATTGGAATCCAGCGACGACTGTGTGTCCCAGCTATGCATGCTTCAAGTGGTCGATAATAAGGAGATTCAACATCATGACCTTTGCTGCATAGCAAAGGGCCTGAGCTGGACTTCCTGGACACATAAGGCAGTTTTTGCTAAGTATCACCTGATGTAGGCACGAGTCTCGGAGATATGATATTTTAAACAAAATCAGACATATTCCAATTTTGTGTATACAAGTAAATGAAGTTGTTTTGCGAGTCACCTTGAATCATAGCAGTTCCTTTTGCTAGTCTTCTTCCACACTACAGTTTCATCTTGTTGAGATAACATCTCCCAACAGAGACTTTTTGCAAAATCTTGAACCAAGTTCCACCTTTTCTGATTCTCTTTGTTACGAGCATTAGTAAGTGGTGAACTCCAGACAAAGTAACCACCAGGCTTTAAAACTCTGTCAACTTCAATCAAGTAAACACCATCTGTAATACAAAAGGAATAGCGACTCATTTTGACAGAAATATTAATCTGAAAACTGATCAGGCAAAAGCATGAGAGCATTGAGAATGTGAATAAATCTAGTGAATATTCCAAATCAGACAACTAACTTCCCTCTCTCTCCATCTCCAATTTAATATGTGATTATAAATGAATAACTGATACCTTTTTTGTCCCAATCAGTGCCACATCGTGAGCAGTGCAACATATCAAAGGATATAGAAGGATATGGCAACTGCTTGGAAGTAAAAGAACCAATCATTGCAGGAAGACCTCTTTCAAGAGTAAGCTGAACTTGGCTCCCTGAAGCCTCATAGTTTGCAATGCACATTGTTAAAAGCTGTTTTGAAAAGAGATGTGCTCCAAAGCTGCCATAGCCACATCCTATATCCAAAATGGTTCTGACCTGCATAAGTTAGTAAATATAACAATAATTGTTAAGTACGATTTCAAGTAGAGAAGAAGTCAAATGAGAAGTGATGTTTCAGCAGTAGCCTCAAAGTTCAAAATGTAAGGCTTAATTTCCAAAGCAGCATAATGAAATAAAGCAGAAAAAATGTTGTCATTACAAAATTTATATAAGCTAATCTGCCGTAAACTTGACAAACATTCAGAGAGGACTTTGTTATACTGCAGTAAAATGAATTACAATCCTCATTGCAAAAACTTCAATTTCCACTGGGGAAAAAGAAACACAAATGCGTTATATATGCAACAGTGGCAACTCACTCCAGTAACATAAATGCGTTATATATGCAATAGTGGCAACTCACCCCAGCTTGTATGAAGTTAGATTCATTTCGCAGGCCAATCATTTCAGCAATTTGATGTGAATAGTCTTCGACGCCATCAAACATTAATGAGGGTGAACGAAAGGAAATTTGCTCTTCATCCAGCATCATCATCCTGGCATTTACATTTAGAAGAAGAAATCATAAAAAGAGACCAGAAACTGAAACCACTTAAGGTTTCCTAAATGGGTCTAACTGTCGTTCACCTTTTGGTCAAACTACCAGAGGAAAGTACCTCCTGTGCAGTGATTTTAACATTTGAAACCCAGATGACATCTCTTCCAGTAGGCCACCGAAGAGGAATCTTGTAATTTGCTGGTGGTAGCACAAGACAACTTTGGCTTGACTCTCGGCCACAATGACGATCACTCACACTAAAATCAGAATTGCCTAATGCAAGAATCTCTGACACGTTGAAACAAGGTACATAATTTTCAGACTCCTCAGAACAGAATTCCATCTCTTTCAACCTTGAAGAACCAATAGACAGCTCTCCAATATCCCAAAGGTCTGAAACAAGTTGCTCTTGGAGTCGCCTATAATTATGTACTATTTGACCTCTTGATGATGTTGATATCGAAATAGTCCACCAAAATGACACAGTAAGAGCAAGAATTACTATCACAACCAAACTAAATCTCAAAAGTACCAAAGCTAATTTGTGTCGACTCCTTGCAGTCCCTATGCTTAATGTATCGGACCGAAAACCGTTTTCACTAACACTACGCTTGGAAGGAGAACTACTACCAGGAAAAAGTACCCGAAATGGTAATTTTAGGGCTGGATAACTATGATCAGAAGACCTGGTCCTTTCCAAATCTTCTTTCTCTCGCTTATCTTTCATTTCCGAATCCAATAAATCACGACTGCTCCCAGAGATCCGTATCGCCGATATACCCCGATGGAGAGGCCTTGACATTTTCTTTCCTGCAAATTCTAAATCAAGTGAATATGGAACTGAAAATCATGTCCTACCAGAATAAATTCAACATCTTTCATTAACCAGTTGTAGAACAGGACAAAGACACAAAATTTTTCATAGAAGTGTAAAACTGAGAATACTTATACGCTGAAAAGAGTTTATACGAGGTGGTTATACAGAGTAAAGACGAAAAAGGAATTTTGGTTAAATATCACCACTTGAGAAATTATATTAGATCCACCAAAAAAAATGCATAAAAGAACATTCTTCCCTAATACCAATTCTAAAACTCAACTCAGAAAGAGTGTAAAATAAAGAAAACCTTGATTCAGATAACGTAAAAGACCGGAAAACCAGACACATTTGAGGCCATAGGCGCATAAGAATAGATATCAGTAAGATCATCGACCAGAAGAAAAAGGCACTTCTCAATAAAAATGCATTGTAATTTAGTACCTAAAGCTAAAATCTAAACTGAAAGAGAAGGATTTCACATGGAACAGAAAAATCGGCTAAAAGAGAAGCGAGGAGCGCTATCATTTCTAATCCAATCAAAATTCAGCAAGAGAGAGTGAGAAATGAAGTAGTCAAAAGAAGCAAAGGCCGAAACACTACCTTTAATGGGCACAAACGAACTGCCAGCGTGATTCTTGATGAGAAATGCAGAGAGCTGGAAAAGAATTAAAATTTTGGAGAACCCCAGAAAATTAGGAAAAGCTTCATGTATGGTTTGGTTAAACCCAGAAAGAAACGGGAGTTCTTGTTCAAGGGTCTCTTCTGTTAGCTTCAATGGCTGCCTTTTTCACTCCCTCACACCTCAACTTTTCCTTGGAAAGGAAAAGAGTGGATTTTAGTCGATCCAATCACGACAGAACTCTCGTGAGAACTGAATACAGTCGCTTTTATATAGTATTTTCTTTGAAAATCGGGAGGGGGAACACACGCGAATCTGGCAAAAGCAGAAATGTAAAATATTTATAAGCAGTACTAGAAAATTATAATGTTTTATTAATTATTACATAAAGACGCGGTTACGTATCCAACTCACAGGCATTGCTCCCTTCAAACTCAAACAGTAAATAATTCTAAGGCGCCTCACTAGAAGTCTCCACGGTAGGTAAATTCACTAGCAATCTCTTTCACTACCCCCTCCTCTGCGGCTCTTTATCTTGGAGCTTTTTTCTTTTTATATTACTTCCATTTTGGGATCGGCTCTCTTCGTCGGCAGATGCATATTTTATCCATCCTTCCTATTTTTTGTAATGGAGAAAGTTGGTTATCTTGGCATTTTAACTTCCATGAACTGGAGCTAGAACTTAAGAAGCAAAAGGAGTTGACTACCAAGATGTGTGTGTAGATCTGAGGGACAAAGAGAGAGAGAAAAATACACACCAACGACAATTTATAAACAAGAGAGGTTGCTTGTTTTCATGAGCTCACGTTTTGACTTTGGCCAACATTACTCACAGCTTCACACTTGTAACTGGCTATACGCATTATTTAGTCTCTAGAAATTGCTTTAGCAATACCTTGTAGACGAGCATGTTAAAGAAAATGATTATAACTAAGCGGGTTAGTACAGGTGACATATACCTTCGTCGCTTATCCAAATGCAACAAACTCCTGAATACCATTAGCACTCTTTAATTTGAGATGTTTCATTAATCCTTAAAAAAAATGATTATAACTAATGAGTTTGTATTGTCTTTGTGGTATCCAAGGAGATTTGTCTTAACTAGGAAGTACCCGCTTTAACTAAAGTTTCAAGGATTGACTCAATAACCAAATCTTAGATGTTGGTAGGTGAGGGTGATTTACAATTAGGTGCTTTTTCTTTGTGTTGAAAAGATCACAATCTAAAGACAGATTTTCAACCGTAATTGGAGATGGTAATCATTCCGAAGTCCTTGACTCGTGGCCTAACAGCTGCCAAATGGCATAAAACCACCAAAATCTTAGAGGTTTATTTTATATTTGGTCAGGAAAGGTAGTGAAAAGTGGGGATGGGCATTTAAACAGAATCGGGATTCAGATAGAGATTTTGAGCTACTAGTGGAGATATGTCTGTGTGTATTTACTTTTTAGTGACCACTGAACTCAAACCTTTTTCCAATTGTTTCTATCTGTTTAGTGGTAATGTAACTAAACCATTTTCACCAAGTAACGTGCCGATCATGTGGCTTTGATTAGCTTGCTGCCCACCGAAAGGGATCTCTCTAAACTAAAATTTACTAAAAATAAGAAAAGAGGCAAAAGTAATATTGCATTAAATGGAAACACAAAAAACCAAAGATTCAACTCGTACAATTTGAGATCCTATGATAATCACATGCTATGCGACAAGAGAAAAGAGACAGGTAGAGTCAATATCTTCAAAAACATCCTATCAATTTAATAATTTTAATAATAAAATTTGTTAACATTCAATTTTTTATTTAATAATTTTATTTTCTTTTAATTATATTTTAAAATTTTAATTTATTTAATCTTTAGTAAAATAAGTTTAATCTTTAAACTTTTTTCTTACTAACTTAGCATAGGTTAAATTTTTAATGCCATAATTGTATTTTATCCTTTCACTTAGTGTCCAAAAATAATTCTGGTCCCACAGGCCGCGTTTCCTCTGTCGGTGGACCGAGCCTGGTGACCTGTAGGCGACGCATGTAGCTGTCCACGTAAGCAGCGCAACAGGCGATCAAAACTTTTTGCAGTGTACAATACAATACAACCAGAGTAAGGTTTTTCTTTTGGATTTGTATTAAGTTTCAGGTACATAAGCTGGAGTTGTGGATTTTGTCTGAACTTGCATTCTGTAAGAGAAAATAAAACCTTTTACGTTTCACTTGCTTTTACTCTGCCTCAATTGGTCCCAGATTTTTAATTTCTGTAATAAGAAAAATACACAACTGTAATAACAGCAAATCAATTTTAAATAATTGAATTACAGAATTCCTGTTCAGCTCTGCCTTGTAACGTAACCTACTCCTTGTAAAATGAAAACAACGTTTTTGTTTTCTTCTTCAATTTGGTCATGGGCATGACATTTGGACAATTGTGATGAGGATAGCTTGAGAGTCCCAGAAAAATAGACACGGCGTTCCGTTCTAGTGAAGATGGAATCCACAAGTTTTATCCATGAAACGACTTGCTTGGTGACCTATCGTTTTGCTGCCTGTCTGTTCGGAACCCACCACCAATAAAAGTTGTTACGGTCAGCTCTTAACCTTTGTACGGTTGATTGTAACTACTGGGAAGACGTTCCTATCAATAATCCAGGCCTAATTGAGAGTTTTCTTTTTTTCTTTAGCTCTGTTTGTGACTTAACACCCCGCGACTGCCCTCCAGATTCTCCACCGCACTTTCCCCATGTGTCTCACAGACACAGTTCAAGCTATTCATTCAGAATGACTTTTATATAGTTCCAGTCATCATTTAATGTTATTAAATGAAACTATTGTTAATGGAATGAATGCATTTCCAGGATCTTAAGTCAAAAAAAGAAAAAGAAGTTGCAGGAGAATTGGGTTTGCCGGAGACAATGACAGAAATCATCAGTTTCACGAATCCAAAAAATGCAATACATTCCTGAATAAGTGGACCATCCACCAATTGAAGTATTCACCTCACCTGAGCGCTAAGAAAATAAATAAAAACTTCAACCCTTTGTTACGTGAACGTCCACAGGTCCACTACTATAATAATAAGTGAAGTAAATCCAAATCAGTGCCTTGAGAGATCAAACACCAAAAGCTGCCACTGTGGGGCTGCTGTGCCTCCGTCGATCTTTATTCTCATCTTAGCTTTAAGGTTATTTTTGCCAGCTTGGGATAAGCTATTATTGCTCGCTTTCTAACTGTTCTCGCTTGATCACGATCTTTAATGTCCCACGCTGGAACTCAAACCGGAATCCTGAATACTTCCCCAGGTTTATTTTTCCTTTCCTTTCCTTCGGTTCCCTTTCAATTTAAAATCCTTCATTTGGCAGACAACTCGAAAGGAGAAAAGGGGCCCAAATAAATAAATAGTTTGGTCCTTTCATTCACACAACAATTAAATGAATTATTGATAATGAAATTATAAAATAATACTCCCTCTTGTCTAAAATTAAAATTATTTTAGAGAGATTTTAATTATTCAAAATAAGTATTGTTGTTTATGACTTTTCATGTATGTCTATGGTTTTACTTTCAAAATTACGCTATAATTTCTCTCTCGTCTTAATTACACAGATTATATTTTCAAGGCACTTTATAACATGCGATTAATAAAGATATATTCCCTTCGATTCATAATAAATGTCATTTTAGAGGAATGCACACTTATTAAGAAAGTTAATGAAATGTCTGATATACCCTTATT
>JAOTAZ010000002.1:5367928-5379905 GCA_025629785.1 Erythroxylum oxycarpum | reverse complement strand
GCGTGGATACCGTTAGAGACGGGCTCCTTTGGTCGTTATGGTTTGACCTAGTTATATAGACACATCGATCCTAGGTTTCGGGAAGGTCCCGGGATAAAAAAAATTTTGTTTTCCGCACCGGGTACATGTGATGTACCCACCGGAATTTTCCTACATGGGGACCTTCCAAAACAACTTCTCTAAGAGGAAAACACTATTATGTGAGCTTTGATGATGATTTTTTTTTCCGGAGAGTAAGGGCGTATACTATGAAGACTAAGGATGAAGTGTTGGGAGTTTTCCTCAAATAGAAGAAGATGGTGAAAACTCAAACAGGCAGAACGATTAAGCGTCTTCATATAGATAATGGAGGAGAGTATAGAAGTGATCCATTTTTTAAATTCTATGAAGATGAAGGCATTGTCAGACACTTCATAATCAAGGATACACCACAACAAAATGGGGTAACAGAACGTATAAACCAAACATTGCTAGAGAAAGTTCAGTGAATGTTGTCCAATGCTGGGTTGGGCAGAGAATTTTGGGTTGAGGTTGTTACATATGTATGTTATCTCATCAATCACCTTCTATCAACTGCTATTGGTGGTAAAACGCATTAGGAAAAATGGTTTGGAAAACTTGTTATAGATTATGATTCCTTACATGTATTTCGTTCCACTACATACTATCATATTAAGAAGTCAAATTTGGATCCATGAGCAAAGAAAGCAATTTTCATGGGGATCACCTCTAGTGTGAAAGGATATTGTCTTTGGTGTCTAAAGTCCAAGAAAATAATCTTCAGCAGGGATGATATCTTTGATGAATCAACCATGTTAAGAAATATGACAATTGAAAATATTGAGCAAATAGATGGTAGTCTAAAACAGGTGGAGTTTGAAGGAAGAATTGTTATCCCAGCAAATGATGAAGCAGATGCAGAAATGTAACAACCCAGACCACCCACTCACAAATATTGTCCTCTTTAGGTTGCCAATCGGGCTAAGGCCCTCACGGTTTTACTCTTCTCATACCTAAAAAAACGTGTATGTAGGAAAGATATATTTGTACCCTTATAAAATGCACTTCATTCTCCTCTCCAGCTGATGTGAAATCTCGTAATCCACCCCCTTAGGGCCCAGCATCCTCGTTGGCACAACGGGTCAGAAACTAGCTTTGATATTATTTGTAACAACCCAGACCACCCACCCACAGATAGTTCGCTTTAGGTAGCCCATCGGGACAAGATCCTCACGGTTTTGCTCTTCTTACAGTTGAAAAAAATGGGTCTATGGGAAAGAAGTATTCGTACCCTTATAAGGCATACTTTGTTCTCCTCTCCAAACGATGTGGGATTTGTAGAAGAGGAGACAGATGAAGAAGATGCTTCAGCCTAAGAACCTCCGCAGCAACAATTATCAATTACATTGAAAAAGCCAAAAAGGAACATTCAAGTACTTGCTCGTTATGCTAATATGGTGGCTTATGCATCTCTAATTTAAATTAATGACATTCCTACCTCTTAGAAAGAAGCAATCCGAAGTTCAGAAGAAGATAAATGGAGGATAACCATGAATGAAGAAATACATTACCTTCCCTTCATAAGAATCAGACGTGGAAGCTAGCTATTCTCCTAAAGGGAAAGAAGGTAATTGGATGCAAATGAGTATATGTAAAGAAAGATGAATTCCCTAACAAGAATAATGCTCACTACAAAGCAAGACTGGTGGTCAAAGGCTATGTTCAGACATAGGGAATCGATTATAATGAATTTTTTTTCTCCAGTTGTAAAACATTCCTCCATTCAAATTTTGTTGGCTTTGGTAGCACGATTTGATATGGAACTAGTTCAATTGCATGTAACATTTGATATGGAACTAGTTCAATTGACTCAGCTCGAAGGTTTTAAAGTTGCTGAAAAAGATAATATGGTGTGCATGCTTGAAAAATCATTGTACGGAATGAAGCAATCTACGAGGCAGTAGTACAAGCGATTTGGCAGGTTTATGATAGGACAAAAGTACACAAGAACTAAATAAGATCATTGTGTATATTTTCGCAAGTTACAAGATGAATCCTATATCTATTTTCTCTTGTATATTGACGATATGCTGATAGTTTTAAAGAATCTAAGAGAAATTGAGAGAATGAAGATTTAGTTGAATCAGACATTTGAAATGAAGGATCTAGGTGAAGTCAAAAAGATTCTCGGCGTGGAGATAAGCAAAAATAAGGAATTAGGGAGACTTTGTTTGCCTTAGTTTGTATCTGAGAAAGTTACTAAAGCGGTTTGGCTTGAATGAAAAGTCAAGGCCTGTCAATACTTCACTCGCTCCTCATTTCAAATTCAGTGCATCTTTGTCCCCAAAGAATGATGCAGAATGAGAATACATGTCAAAAGTATCATATGCAAATGTTGGTAGCTTGATGTATGATATAGTATGTACAAGGCTCAACATTTCACAAGCAGTTGGGGTTGTGAGTAGGTATATGCATGATCCTGGAAAGGAACATTAACAAGCTATGAAATGAGTTCTACAGTACATTATGAACATTGTAGATGTCGGTTTGGTATTTTAGTGGGATAAGCAAGACGATTAATGTGTAGTTGGATATTGTGATTTCGACTATGCGGATGATTTGGACAGGCGTCAATCAACTACTGACTTTGTCGACTACGGAGGTTTACCTTACAGTCAACAGTTGCTTTGTCGACTACGGAGGCATAGTATATGACAGCTATAGAGACTGTAAAGGAAGCAATTTGGCTTCAAGGATTGCTTAGTGAATTAGGAGTTCGACAGAAGCACATCAAAGTGCATTATGATGGTCAAAATGCTATTCTTTTGGCAAAAAACCAAGTTTATCATGCAAGGACGAAACACATCGACATTCATTATCACTTTGTACGAGAGGTTTTGGAAGATGGTGAAGTAGTAATCTAGAAGATTAAGACTACTGAGAATCCTACTAATATGTTGACAAAGGTGGTGACTACAGTCAAGTTCTAACATTGTTTGGACTTGATCAATAGTGTTAAAAGTTGAAGATAGGTGTTGTAAAGCGTATTTGAAAATGCTATTGAAGATGAGTTAGAGATTTGAAAAGGTGGAATTGGCCAAGGTGAAGGCTTGTTAAGTAGTCAAATATTGTGATTCATCCCATAATCTCACATTGAGATTATAGATTTGTGGAAGGTTATTTTACTTATAAAACAGCCCTCCTCATTGTCTTTCTTTAAAACAAAAATTCCTTATCTCATTTTATAATATTCACTTGTATTATTTCTTTAAAATAGTGAAATATTAATTTAGTAGTGTTCAAGGAAATATTAATTTAGTAGTGTTCAAAGAAATAGATATAATTGGCGGAACCTCATTAAATTATGATTTTCTTTATTTATATATTTAATAGTTATTATTAGGTATAGTTGTTGTCGTAAATTATTGTGTTATTAAATTATATGTCTAGAAAAATTATATCTAAGATGTTGAATTTTAAGTGAGACTCTTTATGACCCTTTCAGTCTTTCTTATAAATTTACCAAGTGTAAATTTTCAGTATAATTGTTTATATTCTATTTACCTAGACAATAGTACTCAAGGTGAATTTATTACTATTAGTGAAAAATTCTAACAGCAGGTTTAACAATAAATCATATTTTAGGACCACCAAGACCAGTGACCAAAGTGGAAAACTGAAGATTGGAAAGGATTATTATTCATATATCGGAGTGGGGGAGCATATTAACGCTGTGACAGAGAGGACAGGTTCCAAGTGCTTATTTGCGCAGCTGTCTATTTTCATATACAAAGCCAACTCGTTCACTCTCTCACTCTCTCTCAGCTCTCTGTCTATCACTCTCTCTTTATCATCTTTTTCCTAGACAGCAAATAAGAGTTTGCAGCTGTCGGATGCTCCTCTCTCTAGGCCAACCCTTTTTGCTCTGTTTCTTTTTTAATTAACCAATCCGCAACGTCTGTTAAAAACATCATAAACTAGCTCAATCAGTCACTTTCGTGTTCACAAATCTCTTGAAGTAGTTCTTTTATGGTGTGATCGTGCGGAAAGATAAGGGAATGGTGCTAGAGTAGAGGGTGTACAGGCACGCATGCCAAGTACAAGTGTTTGTGGAAGCGATGGGGTTGGAAAAAGGTGCAGCGGATATGGCTATACGAGTGATATACTGAAAATTCATGCATGAAGAAGGATACTCGATTGTGATTTTGGTCATTTGCATGCCATGGCTTATCCACATTATCGATCTCAGTTCGGAGACACCACGTTTACTAAAGTGTTTGTTGGAGGATTAGCTTGGGAGACCCCAACTGAAGAAATGCGCAGATACTTTGAGCAGTTTGGAGAGATTCTTGAGGCCGTGATCATCACTGATAAAAACACAGGAAAATCTAAAGGATATGGATTCGTAAGTTCAGTTCTTCATCTTTATGACAAGTTCTTGAAATTTATTGTACATTTGCTGCTGGAAGTAAAGGCCTTCTTTTGATTGATCATATACAAATATATAGGTTACGTTTCGTGACCCTGAATCAGCTCGAAGGGCTTGTGCTGACCCAAGCCCCATGATTGACGGACGAAGAGCAAATTGCAATATCGCTTCACTTGGACGGCCAAGACCTTCGCCTCCGCGAGGTCCAATCAGTTATGCCTTCTGACACTTCATTAAATGATCGGTATCATATCATTCAATATAGGCCAACAAAGAAAACAATGTGGTATTCAAATTAAAACCAAGAAGGCCATACACTACAATGTGTGTACTAACTTTTTGCCAAATGTGATTGTTGTTTATACAGGAAGGTCACAAGGTGGAAATGTTATGTTCGAGGGGAGTACCTCACAGGGTGCACCGTCGTATAGAGGAGCGGCGACGCCAATTCCTCCACCCCCACCCCCCCAACCGCCCCTACCGCCACCTTTCATGTATCCACATTACGGGTTAGTAGTTACTTTCTGTTTGACACAAGCTAATAAACTTACACATTTACTTGTAGGAAATGGTCCATACCATCTTAAAGTGGCAAAGAAATAACGCGTTTTTCTATGTTTCAGTTTTGTCCCTGAGTACAGTAGTTGTCAGCCAGTAAACAAATATCGTATATATGACTTTGTATCGGTTGTCACCACAGCGAAACAATACGAAAATAAATTAATAAAATGGTGGGGAATGCAATGCTCCCTCATGAAGTGCACAACAGCACAAGCTTAGACATGATCATTGACAGCTACTCGACCTTACCTACTCACTGATGCAGGGGTCAGCTCACCTTGGGAATTACCTAGGTTATAATGATACCTTCTAATTTATTTTATTTTGATGTTATAGTTCATGATTTTGGAGGAAAATCAAATGCACAAGCTTATGACAAAACCAAGTGCGAAGGGTTGAAATGAATTGAAACTTCAAGTAGAAAGAGTAATTTCCAATGGGGCCATCGTCCAATCCATGTCGCTGGTCCCGTGGCACTTAGGCCGATGTGAAAAATGTGCTACTGTACATTGTAACGCACAGTACAATGCATTTACGAACAGTCCTCTTAGTCAAAACCAAGGTTCTAGTCAAATAGATGCTCCTATGGTTGTCTTCACTAGGCCTCGTATTCTCAACCCGCTTGGGGCATGAACGAGTTAGCCTCTAACAATGTTTTCTATAAACAATGTTAGGTCTAACACTTTCCCAGTTAAAAAAGGATAGATTTCTACCAAAGCCACGAGTGGGTTTAGAGGTACTATATCCTTGCTCCTTTGGACGAATAAGGCAACGACACAATGACATAGTCGAAATGTTGTGCTCTGTTAGTAGCTAGTAGACTAAGAATTGTGGGCCACCTTGTATGATTGCGGACCCCTAAATAAAGTTTAACAATTCACTTCCTCCATATGATATGGAAGATTCGACTTAAGGTTGGAACATTTCAGAAGAGTTGGGCATGACATCGGTTTTCATGGTATCCCAACTAATATTATCCACCATAACCACCATTATCTGTTGGTAACAGCTGCTTCAGGGCAGGTCCCAAATGGCAGAGGAAGTAGATTCTGAAATAACTATTTCGCTCTTCTTCTATACTCTACAGCTAAATTTAATTGATTCCACTTTTGCAGGTATCCACCCTACTCATCTGACTATGGGTACCACCAGGTTTGTCTGTCTCCTTCTCTGTTAAATTCATTGTTTGTAATAGGAAAACAAAATTACTGGTGACATCATAATTTGATTGGTTTTTTAGGTTGTCTACAATCCACAAGTTCAACAGCCTCAGTACTATCAACAACTATACGGTGCAGCCTCCTCCTCCACGCTGGGCTCGCCATACTATTATGGCTATTCTATGCATCCCCCAAGAGGATTGCTCTCTACAACTCATCAATCTCCTCAACATGCACTTGGTCCCTCTTATATTTACTACCCAGGTTCCATGGAGGGCTCTTTTACTCCTACATTCCCTCCACAACCTCTTCAACAACAGCAATCACCCACCACAAGACAATCCTTCCCTTCTTCTACAGGTAACTAAATAATTATCACACTGGGCTTTAGGCTTCACATTAACAATGCATAAACTTGTTGGAACACAGCTAAAGTATAGCATAATATGAATGAGGCCTAGGGGTCCGCATGGCAAGCTCAACCATGTGGATGAGCTGTCTGGCTATTGCAGTGACCCAGACAATGGGTCAACACTCAATAGTGTGAAGTGATGACAGAGAAGCATTGTATACATATGTGTACGTGAAATAGTGACTGCATGTGGTTTCAGTATCAAGATGATGGCTGATTCTGAAGATGCAGTCAACTTGTTCAGTGGCCCACCTGAGTCCCCATGTTTGCTATAAACTATGCGTTATCTTCTCTTTTTAACTATATACAACTCGTAATCGGCAATAGTATACTCGTCATGTATTGCATATCTGTTGAACTAAATCCTGATTAACGAAAGATAATCTTTACCTCTTCTGTTTGAATTCATGTTAGTGTTAATCTATAGATTGACGTGACGCTAATATAAAAAATGTGTTCTGTTAAAATTTTACTTTTAAAAACACGCGTTTCTTTATATATATATATATAAAGCGTACAGATGTTAGCTTCATGTATACATGAGTTAATTGACAGATGTTAATGTGATGGTGTTTGGGTTCAGATTCACAGACCACGCCGCAGGCTACATCGGAAACCGAAGCTGGTGCAGTGACATCAGAAAGTCCGAAAACCTAATACTAAGAGAAGAACTGATCAATATACACATGATTTGGTGACATAATTTGTATAATCTTTGTCAAATTCTTGCTCTTCAGTTCTCGCATTTTATCTCCCACCTGACCTTTTTCCCTCAGCCTTTGGCGTATTTTGTTGGTCCAAAAGCTGTAGCCTTTATGTGGTCACCACTGCTTCAAAGAGACTGCTTCTCCAGCACAGCGCTACGGCACCAAAACATGTGGACTTGTTCCCATATAACCTCCTTTTTTTTCTTTCTTTTTCTTGCTGATCCTTCATTTATTAAAATAATTGCCCCAAAAAACTAATCAGAAAAAGCGAAAAGAAAAGAACATTCTGTTTTGTTTATATGTATTAATTTCATTTTAATTATTCTTAATCTTGAAGAATTTGAAAGTGAGTTGGATTAATACAATGGCTATGAAGTATGAACAAGATAAGAAAATTAAGTATTAAATAGGGAATTAAATTCGAAAGACATACTTGATATTAGTATTTCTTATATTGATACATGTTGGTCCGTTTTGATTATAAATTCAGATCAATTATGTCTACTTAATTATGGTTCAAAAATATTTATTTTTTATCAGAGCTACTAATTAATCGGGTTTAATCATCTAATTGGAAGTATACCGATTCGGATATTCAAATTCTCCATTAGTTAAAGTACAAATGGAGCATATTATACATAGATTAATTAAGATTATGTCACAGTTAATTCATTATATTACTTCTGATTAATTTATTCCCTCTTGCTTAATTCAGGATAATCAGAATCATCATAGTTAAGCATTTAGACACTCTCTTCCTTGCACTTGATCAAATTGGCGCTTTTAGTTCATTCTACTAATGATCCTTTTCCTTTATTATCTCTCTCTCCGGTGTCCAATTTCGTCCTCGCAAGGAAAAAGGCTCAATAAGTTCGATGTAGCTTCTTGATTCTAACACAACATGTTCAAAGCAATGCCATGATGTTGAGTGTTCCAGGAATGTCTTTCGGCATGCATGCTGTACTTTTGCACAACAAACACAAGTATTGATCCTCGCGCGGGTATACACCACCAGCGAAACTTGACCTCTACACAAGAATATAGGAACTGAAACTTCTTCGTGACCAATGTATGTGGGCGTTATTTATTATAGTTTTAACCAAATTAGTCAATACAAACAAGACTTATTTACTGTGTTGAATAAATATGATAGGTCCACACGCTCGTCCAGGACTGGAACTAATCACCACCGGCCTGTATACAATCTCTCTCTCTCTCGCACAAGCAACAACATCCATTGTCAATGGCTGCCAAATATGTGTATGCGAGCCTTAGATTCTTATACACCTGTAGTCTATTTTTTGCCATATTCAGAAACTATGGTCCACAGAAATTAAGGTCACTTCGTTATCATATCAAATGTGGAAATGAGATAGATTCAGGGTAGAGTAATGAGCCCCATGACAAAGGTTATTTTCACTCAACTAAATTATTCTCCAGCTATACCAGGCCTCTACTCCTTTTCCCTTGTCTCGTCCAGACCTTGGAATATTATTATTTATCCCTATAAATTAAAACCTGCAATTTCAATACTCTACTTCACCATTCATATATGTTAGTGTGCTGCTAGTGTAATAACATGGAGCCTTCAGATGTTTCATGCAGCTCAGGTTGTCCCTCGTTAGCTTCTTCATTCACTACTCAAACTGAAATTTTGCAACCACTTGATCTCTTTCCAGGCACTAATCATACTTCTCCTGAAATTGAACCTATGCCATTACTAAGGTCATTAGTTAGCGATCCTCACGACAAAGAGGATGTCACAGTGGCCTTACATATTGGACTTCCCGATTGTTCAATAAATACATCGGTTTTGGGTGTTAATAATCTAGAAATATCACCCAGACAATACTGGATACCAACTCCTGAACAGATTCTCATCGGTTTTACTCATTTTTCTTGTCATATCTGCCTCAAAACTTTCAATCGCTACAACAATCTTCAGGTTCATCAAGTCCCAATCGCAAATTTGTTGCTTCTAAGTTCTACGTTAGTTTTGACGTGTAATGTTGATTTATATATGGCAGATGCACATGTGGGGTCATGGATCACAGTACCGAAGAGGGCCTGAATCGTTGAAGGGAACACAGCCACGAGCCATGCTAAGCATTCCATGTTACTGCTGTGCAGAGGGTTGCAAGAACAATATAGAACACCCGAAAGCCAAGCCTCTGAAAGATTTTCGAACTCTGCAGACTCATTACAAGAGAAAGCACGGAATGAAGCCTTTCATGTGTCGCAAGTGTGGGAAATTCTTGGCCGTGAAAGGTGATTGGCGCACCCACGAAAAAAATTGTGGCAAACGTTGGCTTTGCATTTGCGGTTCCGACTTCAAGCACAAGAGATCTCTCAAAGATCACATCAAGGCATTCGGCTCTGGACATGGACCTTTACCGCCAACATTTGATGGGCTTGAGCTAGAGTTTGTTGAGGATACTGCGTCTCCACTTATCTAAATTTGTGCGATGGCAAATTACATATATAGATTTCTGAAGGGTTTCGTGTAGGTTTTCTAAATGATACCTTGGTAATGGTGACAGTTGAGAATTAGAAAACCAGGGAGCATTTTACACTTCTCAGACCACTTCAGGGCGTCCACGTTAATCAGTACGAGCAAGAAACGTCTAATTAGCAATTCAGTTTTAGTTCTTCACTAGAAGGGTGGTTCATGGATACAAATTCTCGTTACGTGGTTGCCTATAGTTCTAGAGTATGGTTGGATGTGGGCGGAGGGATGGAAGAGAATAGAATGAAATGGCCCAAATGACTTAAGCTATTGTTTGAGAGCCTATTTTGAAATAGGATGGAATGACAATTGGTAGTTTTGAAAGCCATCCTTTGTCATCTAAAATTTAATATTTTGTGACCTCTCAAATTGAAAATTCAGGGATGAAATGACACGGTTTACCTTCTAAACTCTGATTTAATGACAAAAATAACTTTAAAAATTAACGAAATTATAACTCCAATCCAGCAAATACCTACGCGGCTACATGTTACTACGTCTATTGTGTTTCTTGATATTAATAAAATATGTTATCAATAAACACGGCTCAAATGTTCTTGATAAAGCTAGCATTGTGAAGGTTCATAAATGTTAAATATATTATTAATATACACTGCGAAATGTAGAAATAGATTTACAACGCCAAGAATGATTATCAATCATAACAAGACACATGAATAAATGACTAATGAAAAGTACAGTGCGATGAGGGTTAATGAAAAAGAACAAGAAAGTTGATTGTTGATATAGGAAAATGACAAAACTATATTCTGGGCATTCTAAAATTTGAAATGTTTTGGGGTTACTAAAATAGTTTTATGGCAACAATGCATATTTTATTACAAGGGTAATTTTGAAAGAAAAAAATACAAGTCATTCCATTCCATTTATTTTTAGTATCACTTCCAAACAATGGTCAAAAGAATCCCTCTCTTATTTTATTTAAACTTCCAAACAATAGAGTGACCCATTTTTTTCTATTCCATTCCATTTCGTTCCATTAATTACCGTTCCATTCCATTCCATCCTAAACTCCCCAACATACTAAGGTGTAAAGGGATGTCTACGATCCTATTAGGCCCTAAAAACAAGTAAAAGGAGAGGTTAATTGTAAAATAAATCTAAATTTTACTTAATTTTGTAAAGATAAGTCGAATTAAAAAAATGATGCTAAAATATTTTAATTTTCAATTTTAGTAACACTAATAAGATATTATATTATTTATTAGTGTAAATAATATTACCAACTGCATCAAACTAATATTTTTATCGCATAACTGTCGTATATTGTATTGGTTTCACGTGTAAATTGTACTATTTTATAATTAAAAATATAAAAAATTCTTAGCATGACTTCTTACATTTTTCACGTTAAGAAAAGAACTCAACATTAATTTTTTTGTTTAAAATTGAACATTTTAGTATTATTTTAAAATTATAAGCTAGTATTACAAAATTAAATAAAGTTTGAGATCTTTTGATAATTAACTTTTAAAAGTAGCTATTATGTAGATTTATTGTGAGTAAACATATATTAATTTAGGCTATTCAAGATAAAATTACTTAAATTTAAACTCTATTTATTACTTGATATGACAATATGTAGGATTTTTTGTAATATTTCTCAAATTTAGTAAATTATAATCCTTTTCCTTATATAATATGAAGATTTTATTAATTAAAGATTAAAAGTTCGTATTAGATTCTAATTAAAGTATGATTACAGAAAAATTGAAGTATGAAAGAGAATAAAACCTAGAATGTAGATGCTCTTATTGAACACGAAGACAAACTATTTGGAAAATTCCAAAGAAATATCCATAGAAAGGGCTACGAAGGGGTCTTCTCAAGGATTCGTCTTTGACTGTTCTCATTGGCGCAAGGGGGCCATGGAAGTGAGTGGGCATAAAAAGCCCAAACAGTTACAAACAATAGGCTTCTTGTTGAGTTTCCAACACGTGATGCCTAGAAAGTATAATATTAGCTAAATATACATGAAAATAAGTAAAAATCTGATTGCACACAACCAAATAACATTAATCTTGTTTGGTTTCCATGAATTCTTGCTTGGAAAAGTAATTTTTTCTTAAAATTTATATTATTAAGTTTGGTTTATTTTTTTAAGTAGTTAGAAAAGAAGGGTTTATTTTTTTTAAGTAGTTAGAAAAGTAAAAACTTTCTAATATAGAGAAAGTAGTAACA
>JAOTAZ010000002.1:5347405-5358924 GCA_025629785.1 Erythroxylum oxycarpum | reverse complement strand
TTATTAATAATAAATATTTTCATTACAAAACTATAACTGAAGAAGATAAAGTTACATGTAAATACACTTGCTTTCCAGGGCACTATATTTACATAACTCCAACAACATTGAAATCTATCATTCAATACTTGAACTCATGTCAGAGGGATATATTAATCATCAAGACTTCTTTCTAGATAGTGATCTATTATATATGATGGGAAAGAAATAGGAAAATCTACAATAATGAAGAGCAGCACAAGTATGAACTTGCTGAGGAAATTGTCAATTTGATTAGAGAGACTATGAGAGCCAAAGGGAAGCAAGACAACATTAGCCAAGAACTTAGATCGTTATGGTTAATCCGACATTTTATTTATAATTGTTGTACATTCTGTGTAGTGTAATTTTTTTATTGCCTGTAGGATCCTCAAGGAGGAACTTGTATAAGTTTTTGCTTTGTTAATTTATTTTCTTTTAAGTTTCCAAAAAAGTCTACTCCCATTAATTTGCTTAATATATGTACAAGTTTACTTAAGCAATAGATAAAGGAAAAAGATAATCTGTCAATCTTAAAGATAAAATTGCAGATCTCAAAAAGAAGAACAATAAGCTGAGCCAAGCGACGCATTCCATTAGGTGTTGTGGAATCTCTCAAGCAATCAGCCCTTTTTTTTGTTAAAGGGACAAACAACAAACTAAACTAAGCGGGGGATACTAATCCTAACGATGTCCTCTAGGAGGATCGAGTGATACCCATTGGGTGCGGAAACAAAAATGGTAACCCCAAGTCCAAAAGAGGTAGCATAATTGGCGAGCCAGTCGGCACTCTGGTTACCCTCCCGGTAGATGTGTCGAGGTAAGACTACCCAGTTGCGATGGAGTAGCTCGTCGATGCCCAAAACGAGCGGCTTCAGAGACGTGCTGGGGTAGCGGAATCCGAAATAAGACTCAAGACCGCTTGGGAATCCACTTCTAATTCCACCTTGCGAACTTCGAGGGCCCACGCCAATTGAAGCCCGGAAAAAACGCCCCAGAGTTTCGCATCGACCAAAGAACACCTGCCAATATTCTGAATAAAACCCCCTAGCCACTCACCATTGTTGTCGCGGAGAAGGCCGCCAGCGGTGGTGAGGCCCGTAGAAAGATTGCGAGCCCCATCGGTGTTCAGCTTGATCCAGCCCGGAGCAGGTCGATGCTAGCCAATGAAGTGCTCATGTCGAGGACGGGGCCTCAGTGTAGTCGAGCACGGCCAAGTCGAGGCCTGGTGGAGCTGTTGAACATACGCCAGGACAGGGGAAGCAGGTGTGTCCGGCTAGGAGAAGTTGGCCTCGAAAATGGCTCGGTTTCTCCAGCTCTATAGGAACTAGCAAGCGGTGCCGAAGATGAGGGACCAAGCCATTCCCCCGAGCAGACGGTGCGTGCGCAGGTTAACCTGTAGCCAATCAGAGAGAGAAATAATGAAATCCTTCCGAGGTAATTTATAAGCATCGCCTATAGTTGCTTCATTTAATTTTTTATAATTAATTACCATCCTACGTTTTCCACGTTTTTGTTCTGCAGAATTATTTACATAAAATGCTGGAGCAGAATGTCTACTTTTACTTGGGCTAATAATTCCTTTTTTTAATAAATCATTACATTCGGTACTAAATTCCTTTACATCTTGTTGAGTGTAAGGAATGTTATTAGGAATGTTAATTTCCTGAGTTGGATTTTTCAACTTGATTTCAATAAGTTCATGATTATGATTCTTTAAAGGCTCTAATGGATTATCACTGCATACTGAATCGAGTAATGTTTCTATTTCTGACTGGATAGTGATATTGTTTAATAAATAGAAGTGTAAAGTGTTGATTTTTGCACTAATGATTTGCAATTGCTTATAATAAGATGTATGATATATAGGAATTTTAATAATAACAGATTTTTGATTTATTGATCTTATGAAAGGTGTTTTTAATGTGATATAGTACAAATATTGACAAAATGGATTGTATAGGCGTAAAAAATTATTTCTTATGATTAATGGTAATCCTGATTCATGTTGATATATAGAGGGTACTGAAAAAGTAAATCCTTCTATTAGTATATTCACATAATAACTAGCATACCATAAAAATCTATAACTTCCATCAGCTATCTTAATTTGTGATGGTTTTGGTAATTTTTTCCAAGAAAGTGGAATTTTTTCAGATGCTATACAAATGGTTGCACCTGTATCTATATAGGCATTAACCTTAGTTCGTTGAATTATCACTTGAATAAAAGTTGCGTTGGGATTGAATTGTTGATCCTGATTTTGAACTGCTACAGTCTGATTCATTTTCGGTTTCATAAAAATATATAGAAGAGATGGTTGAGTCAGTATTATATTCAGATTTTATTGGTTCTAGTTGATTTTGAAAAGCATAATTCAATATATGTATATTATTTTTAAATGACTTTTCTTGTTTTTTGGGACATTTATTGGCATAGTGTCCTATTTCATTACAAATCCAACACCTACATTCTTTCTTTTTTGTGGGACAGTATTTCTGTTTTGGTTTGAATTTTCTATACTCTTTCTTTCTAAAATATTTGCGATTTTTATTAAAAGGTTTAAAGGGTTTTTTTAAATAGTTTGAAGGGTATTTATTCCATTTATACTTATTATATTTTGTTTCCTTATAATATGGTTTTCTGTATTTTCTTTTATGATAATATTGTCTTTCGCATTCGTACTGTTGTGGTACTTCTGCATTGTCTGAACAACATAGTTGGAGATTTTTATGTTTTAATGTTTTCCTTAATTTTGATTCTAGACATTGTTGAGCTAAAAGTTCTTTGGTAATTTGTATTGCTCCTCCTAGATTATTTGCTATTGAATGCTGATCTATTCTTTTTTGAAATGTTTCTGCTACCTTTATATTCATAGGATAAGGCATTTTTTGTATAAAAACTTGTGTATATAATTCTTGTTCAAGTCTACTTAAAACATAATAATATTTTCGAAATTCACATATAAAATTTTCTAAATAACTCATATTACAGATTCGCATATTGTTTAAATGATGTAATGCTAGTTTTTTATTCGTTATTCTATTTTCATGTTTGAATAAAATAATATCCTTTCCTATAAATTCTTTATAAATTTCATCCGCGATTATTTCAAAGGTATCTACATCTGTATTTGTAGCTTGGTAGTGTGGAGTGGCCTTTAACGCTATTTCATTTTCGGTTAAAAAGTGTTGAACTATTCCTGATGTTTTAAATGTAACAAAATTCCATATATAATCTTTATTATGTGGGGTTTCTCCAAATGGTTTTTCTATTTGTAAAAGTAACTGAATTTTACTAGTCCATTCATTTATTAATTCTTCAGGATTTATAACACAGTCTAAATTTAATATTCCATCTGATCCTAATGAAACATGTTTGGGTTTGTATTCTGTTGGATATTTTCGTAATTTTTGTCCCTTTCTATAATAGCCTTGTTGATTTATAAATTTTTGCCGATCTTTTCTGTCATAGTCTATACCTATTAATTTGCTTTTCATTTTTACTAATTCCTTATTATAGGCTCTAGCTTCTCCTGTTTTACTACTTTCAGGTTGTTCTCTCATTGCTACGTATTTTTTGTTATCTTGATCATCTTGCATATAAATTTCTTAATCTGATTCCCATCCATAAATAATTTCTTCATTTTCTTTTTCTTTATGGTTATCAGTTTTATCTGTAATTGTGGTCGTATTTATATATTCTGGAGAAGTTGTAAGATTTAATTTATGTACTAATGTGGTTATTTCAGCCAACTGTTGTTGTACATTTCTTTCTACATTTTCTAAAGATTCTTGTTGATCTAATTCAATAATGTCTGATACTTTATCCATTGTGATATCTTTGTATATGTTCTTGGTGTATTGTAATATAAAAATTGAGTTCTTCTTCTAATAATTGAACCATATCTAACATTAATTCTAGATGTAATCTAAGTTCTAATATTATTATGGGATTATAATCTTCTTCATTATCATTAATTATGTATTCTAATAAATTATTTTCAGCAACCTGCGTTAATTGATGATAATTATTAATGAATATTTGTGTATTTTCGATATCTTGAATGATAAATGAACATACAATACATAGGTTATTATCCGCCATAATTTAATAATTGGTGAAATCTAGAAAGATATATATAATAAGATAATCTTCTTTTAATATAAAGATAATTGTTGTAAGAGGTTTTGACTTCATATTTTAGTTCGTCTATTATTTGGTCATCACTAATTGAGATGCCATTTATTTCATATCTTAAATTATCTAAGATGTTATTATTGTTATTTACTAATCCCTGATAATTTTCAATTTGCTCTTGATAGTATATAAGTCTTTCTAAATTTTCAGTAAATTGCACATGAAATAAATTATGTTCACTTTACAAATAGAGTTTGGCACTATTTAATAGTTGACAAAAAGTACAAGGTTCACTATTTTGTTGTTCTACATTCGTTTGCATGGCTTTGTTAATATATATAGTTGGGATGGCTCTGATACCACTTTTTGGTCCTTGGTTTGCTCCTTATTTTGGTTTTCGATTCGTTCGATGGCTAGATGTATTTTTCTTATTTCTTGTATTATATCTAATTGTATTTGCATACACTGTTCTAACTGATTTTTTTAATTGACGTTGTTTTGTAATTTCAGCAAGTTCTATTGTTACACTCATAACTTTTCATGTATATATTTTGAAATAGCATTAACTTGATGTTGAATATTATCTAATTTTCTTTGATTATATTCTCTTGTAGGTTGAGTAATTTGAATAGGTACATCTCTTAAAGATCGTGGGATGGAGAATGAATTGGATCTTATTAATGATGGAATACTGTCTGATGAGGAGGGATTAGAAAATGAATGTCTTTTAGACAAAATTGGTTGTGTTAAAATGGGGTATTGTATAGCTGGTTAACGTGTTAATTTTTGTTGAAATTTTGTTCCCACTTTAGCAACTTCTGTAAATAAATGATCTAAATATATTTGCTCAGTGTTTTTAAATTCAATACTATGGTGTGAATTAGTTAATGCGTAACTAATTTGATAAGTAATTGAAAATGGATATTGTCCTTCAATCATTAAATTTTCTTTATAGAATTTGTATGCTATAGTTATCGTTCGATTTAATTCTTGTGAAATAAGAGGAATTCCTAATTTTAATTGAGTATTAAATTTTATTTTTCCAAAAGCTAAATTACCATTCATTATTCCTAAAACTTGATTATCTAGATCGGTCATTCGTTCATCTAAAATAGCCATTCTTATGGGTGAATTGATTCCTTCTTGGAAAGTAGATTTTAATAAAATCTGTATTGTTGAACGGTGAATATAACCTATTTTATGTCTCCGTGTTTCGGGAAATTTTAATAATTGTTTAGTAATTTGATCCTGATCAATTAGATTAATTCGGATATGACCATTACATTGATCAATTCGAACTGGGGTTTCATAAATCATTTTTCCAAAGTAGATAATGTTTTCTCGAGTGAGTAGATTTCTAAAGATTGACTGTTTATATATATCTTGACCTGTTTTAAGATTCAACTGAGTTTTTGCGATTTGTTTCTTTTTATCGTTAGCTATTAACGTATTAACTTTAAAAGTTCCTAATGCGTCAGATAATTCTAATGTGTCAACGTCTAATATTGTAGAGGAAGACATGTTAGGTTCTATTATGATATTCAAGATGTCTATCGTAACTGGTTTCTAAAGAAGTTATTAAAGATGTATATAATAATAATATTTGTCTTAGAGTATCTAGAGCTTGATAATAAGGTCTAAAAGCTTGTCTATTAACTCCAGAAAATCTGAGATAATTGAGTCTTTCGTCATAATAAAGTATTTTATCATTTATGGTAGCTATTATATCTTCTGTTTCGATTAATTGTTCTCTACAGAAAAAACAGATAGGACAATTATTATTCATAGATCTATAGTATAAAACATAGATTCATATTCATCTTCTGTATAATCAAAAGGGTTATATCTATCTATTTCGCTTTCGTTGATAGGTTCTTCTCCACATTATAAATCATCTGATATAGTATAAGTGTCTATACTTGCTTCTGAATCTATATCACTATATTCCATATAAATATATAAGGCTTCTTCTGTATCCGTAACTATATAGTTTACGATATCTAAATTAAATATTTTTCTCCAAAGGTAATCTAAACAGATAAAAAGATAATGTTCACAGATATAAAGATAATGCTCAAAATCGATTGGATGAACATATAATAAACTTAATTGTAAAAAGAATATTATTGACTGTAAAAATAAATAAAGCTGTAATAATTGAATGAGATAAGTTAAACAATAATTAAAGAAATAAAATGAAAATATATCAAATGGAAACATTTCTGATTTTAACTAATGAAATGAGTTAATTCTTCTTGAAGTTTTTGTCGTGATCTTTTGATTGATGCATATTCATATTGTAACTGAGATAAATATACTTGAGTCATTAAAAGTAAGTGATAATGCTCATTTTCTATGGCTAGTTGCATTATTTCTTCGTACTGTCTTATATATTCTCTAATCTTGGCTTCCATTTCCAAACAATTATTTATTAGATGCTTAAGATGTCTGAGATGTTCAAAATACATTAATACAATGATTACTAAATAGATTACGAAAATAAACATTAACAGATAAGTCTATTGATGAGTACATGATATTCTTTTCTAGATTGGATAACTAGTTCTTTCATTTCATAAACTAGCTCTATAGCTCTAGCTATTTCGTCCATAATAAGTTTTGCAGTATTTTTGAGTTCTTCATCCATAGTTGCTGCTTCATATATGCGATGTGCTTGTCTATTTTTTGCAGCATACATAGTGATGTTGTCATTTAAGGGTGCTTCACGTTGATAAGTTCGACGAATTAACTGCTTAAGTGTGTGTTTGTGCTCGAAATATGAATACTGATTCATGATTGTAAACTGAAATAGATAAATAGATGACTAAATAGGTTGAATGATTATAAATCTATCATGATGATGAAACTAAAGAACAAAACTTCGTATGTACCTACTTCTCCACTGTTCTGAACGCCAAACCTAGGCTAATTGCAAAGAGAATTGAGAACAAACGAAAGTTTATTCAAATAGCTCATACATTGTTCGTTGTCTCAGGCTCCATATGTAGGGAGCGGAGTGAAGAAAAACAAAAGCTAACTGACAAAAGAAAAGACAGACACGACTTAAAGAAAAAGATTCGTCGGTGAGGACGACATAAAGAAAAGCAAAAAACAAAAGTCTGACAAAAGAAAAAGAAAAAAGAATCTAAACTGTACAAAGAGGGTCGGGGGGACCCTTACATTATTCTTCTTTTGACTCCTTTTGCTTGGACGACTACCTTTACTTTTCTTCGTCTTCGATGATTACGGCATCCTCGGTCATGGTGTCCATGTTTTCCTTTTGATTTTGGCAAAGAGGGCAAGAATGAAGTGCCCATTCGTTTAGTTGTTTACAAATTGCACATTTCCATGCTTCGTTGAGTACTTCAAAAATGCCTGTCATTTGAACAAACGGTTCCATGAATGTTTGCAGAATATGGACATCATGAGTTGTAATGGGTGTTTTGTATGTAGAAACCATAATACTATTGAATCCTTTGTAGTTAATCTTGAGAAGAGAATCATTGTTGATTCGTTGACACTGGATAAATACGCCTTCTATGCAGTTGAGATTAAATTGGTTAATTAGATCCCAGTTGACTAGATGTCTAGAAGCTGCTTCAATTGGTGGACATGAGCCATTGCTGATTCCAATTTGAATATATGCAATTTTGGGTACTAAAACAGCTGCCTCTTAGGATGGTTCCTTGACTTCGAAGATTGGGTAACTGCTATAAAATTTGATATAGATTTCTCGATCCTTTGCAAAACGATCTTTGTATACTTTGACTGCTTGAGTAAATCTAGATGGAAAGTCGGTTAAAAGACTAATGTTTTGTAGATAAATTGTATCTATTAATCCACTTTGAAATAAGAGATAGGTGGCTAATGGGTCGGCTCCTGGAAGTACGATTGCTTTAGGTCCAAAACGGCCTCTATTCTGTGGATAGTACTGAAAAATCTTCATATCTTCATTCCATTCATTATGTGCTTGAAAACAGTCAATAAATATTGCCGATGAGATTAACTTAGCTCCTTCCTTGATGGTATCCTTCATGGGTAAAGAATTAATTCTTTCTAGATCAATAGAGTTCAAGCTTGGACTTAGGATTCGTCCTAATGTCTGCATGTGTGTGGAACTGCTAGCTGGTGCAGAGGTAGTTAAAACTGACTTATATTGAGGTCTAAGAGGTGGATTTTGGTGTTCAGCTAAAGCTTTTTCTGCTTCGGTTCGTGTAGCGAAACTCTTATGGATAATTCCTTTCTTTTCAGTAATATGAATTGCTACTTGATGCCACTCTTCATAAATGCCGGCCATTAGTCCATTATAAATGACATAAAACTTGGAATCTTTCTCATGGAGTTTGGGAAATGGTAAAACTGTAGTAGGTAGAGATGATGGATTGGTGGTTCTAATGGGTTGACTATTTGTAGTGGTTGGATTGGATGACTGATCAGTAGGTGCTGGTGTTTCTTGTTCTTCTAAATGAGCGAGGGTTGATAAAATACGGTTTATTTCCTTGGTAACTATACTGGTTTTTTGTTGTAAATCCACTAGTTCTGCTTGCTTTATTGCTAGTGTATCCTTCAACTGTTGGATAACTATTTCCATTCGCGTGTCAAAATATCTGCAAGAAAATTGTTAGAAGATTTTATATATTGTATGTTAAAAGCAAATTGTAATAGTTCCATCTGCCATCTGATTAGATGACCTTGATTATAATTGGATTTAATATTGTATCTAATGAATCCACATAAATACTTGGAATCCGTTTGAATTAAAAATTCAACCGGTAATAAATCCACACGCCATTTTCTCAATGTTTTGAGACAAGCAAGCGTCTCTTTTTCTTGAATTGGATACTTCATTTCTGCTTGATTGAATGTTCCATTGATATATTTGCATAATAAATATTTCTTATTGTTGGGTGGTTGTGCCAAAAGGCATCCTGCCCATGTATCCATACTTGCATCAATCTAAACTAATAATTTGTCCTTCGATGTATAATGATAAAGAGAAGGAAGTATTTTACATAAATCCTTAAGTCTACAAACTGCCAAAGTGTCTTCGTGAGTCCAATTCCATTGTGTATTAGTACTACATTTCTTTTGTAATTTTCGTCTTTCTAAAGCTAAATTCTTTAAAAATCCTTGATCAGATATGTAATTTAATAATCCTAAAAACTGTTGTACCTATTTTTTATTAATTAATTGATCTGGAAATAAATTTATTTTTTGTAAGATGTTTGGTTGTAGTTTTAAATATCCGTTATGAAATTCAATACCAAGATATTCAATTGATTGTTGTGCTATTTTTGCTTTGGGTTTGCTTAGAATTAATCCTTTGTCCTTACATCTTTGTAAAACTATTTTGACCTTTTTATAATGATCCTCTTTGTCTTGATTAGAATAAATAATAATATCATCCATATAAACAAAAGTAAATTCTTCTAATCCTTCTAGATTTTTATCCATAAAGAATTTATAGATACTAGGAGCCTGCTTTAATCCAAATGGTAATACATTCCATTGATAATGTTTTTGAGGTGGACAACTAAATGCTGTTAATTCTTTTGAATTTTCATGTAATCTAAGCTGCCAATAACCTGATTTTGCATCTAATATGGTAAACCAAAGATGTCCTTTTAATTTATTGATAATGAAATCTTTTCGAGGTAATTTATATGCGTCTCCTATGGTTGCTTCATTTAATTTTTTATAATTAATTACCATTCTACGTTTTCCATGTTTTTGTTCTGCGGAATTATTTACATAAATTGCTGGAGCAGAGTGTCTACTTTTACTAGGGCTAATAATTCCTTTTTGTAATAAATCAGTACATTCGTTGGTAAATTCCTTTAGATCTTGTTGAGTGTAAGGAATATTATTAGGGATGTTGATTTCTTAAGTTGGATTTTTCAACTTGATTTCAATAAGTTCGTGATTATGATTCTTTAAAGGATCTAATGGGTTATCATTGCATACTGAATCTAATAAGGTTTCTATTTCAGATTGGATAGTGATATTGCTTAATAAGTAGAAGTGTAAAGTGTTGATTTTTTCACTAATGATTTGTAACTGCCTATAGTAAGATGTATGATATATAGGAATTTTAATAATAACAGAATTTTGATTTATTGATCTTATGAAGGGTGTTTTTAATGTGATATAATACAAATATTGACAAAATGGATTGTATAATCGCAAAAAATTATTTCCTATGATTAATGGTAATCCAGATTCATGTTGATATATAGAGGGTACTGAAAAAGTGAATCCTTCTATTAGTATATTTACATAATAACTGGCATACCATAAAAATCTATAACTTCCGTCAGCTATCTTAATTTGTAATGGTTTTGGTAATTTTTTCCAAGAAAGTGGAATTTGTTTTGATGCTATACAAATGGTTGCACCTGTATCTATATATGCATTAACTTTAGTTCGTTGAATGATCACTTGAATAAAAGTTGCGTTCGGATTGAATTGTTGATCCTGATTTTGAGCTGCTACTGTCTGATTCATTTTCGATTTCATAGAAATATATAGATGAGATGGTTGAGTCTGTGTTATACTCAGATTCTATTGGTTCTAGTTGATTTTGAAAAGCAGAATTTAATATATGTATAGGTGCCACCGTCCTCATCTTTGTCGCTACTAAAGGCCACCGCTCGTCGTGCCACCACACCTTGTCGCCGCGTCCTCACTGTCGATGTCGCATCTGGTTCAGATACTGTATAATCGTCTCTCGTGCCAACACACCTTCTCGTCATCATGTGTTTGTAAATGTGTAATCGTAGGTTCATTACTTCTCTTTGGTTTTGTAAATGTCAACGTGGTTATGTAAATGTGTTGATAGTGAATTACATCTTTTTGATTCGTCTGAAGTTATCTTTGAATGATTGAATGTATGTATGGAGTATGAGTATGAAGCTACGATCACTTAGAAGTAATATATAGTGGTTGTGATATGAGGATATGCATCTTGAACTATTATATGTAGATAGGTTAGTTTACAATGGCCATACGATATGCATAGTGTGCTTTATGTGTCTCACACTAAAACCAGAAATTATTAAAACAAAATTCTACGGGAAATTTGGCATCCACCATAAAAAAATTGCTCTGAAAAGAAGTAGAGATGATATTTTGTAAGAAAGCAAAAGATGCTAATGTGATATGAGGAAAATATGTAGTGACTGTGGAGAGGTGTGAGTATAATTTATATTTAAGTGATTAACTTTTTAAATTATTAAGTGTCTAAATTTTAAAGAATTGAATAATTTAGTTTATAAGGTTGTTGGTCGTTAATATTTTGTTGATGCTATAGATGAAATATGTAAAAATTGATATTTAGATGATTTACGAGATATTTTTTGCAT
>JAOTAZ010000002.1:5335150-5347305 GCA_025629785.1 Erythroxylum oxycarpum | reverse complement strand
TGGATACCTTTAGAGATAGTCTCTTTTGGCTATTTAGGTTTGAGTCTTCATACCGACACCTGGATCCTGGCTTTCGGAAAGGTCCCGGTAACAAAAATTTTTGTTTTCCGCACCTGGTACATGTGATGTACCTCCCGGGATTTTCCTACACTTCAGTAGGAAGTACTACCGTGAGTGGGGAATTTTGTAAAGGGTGTATCATTCGAACTGATTAGGTAGAGTTAAACTTGATAATATTGTAGTTGAGGGAGATATATCTCATATTGGGTATGGACTAGCTTACTGCGCATAGGACGGTAATGAATTGTTATACATAATGAATTACTATACTAAGCAAATGACTATTGAATCCCTTAATCAACTAAGGGTGATAGTTTGAGGTGTTAGTCAAGCACTGTCAGCTAGGTCGATTTCATCAATGAATGCTCTCAGACTGATTCGAGGTGAATGTAAGGCTTACTTAGCCTATGTAACTAATACCCGAACTAAGTAGACAATACTGGATATTCCTATTGTTAGGGATTTTCTGGATGTGTTTTCCACTGAATTGCTAGGATTACCCCTGGACAGGGAAACAGAGTTTACGATTGATTTAGTTCCAGGTACCGCTCCTATATTTATTCCTTTATAAAGGATAGCACCTGTAGAACATAAGAAACTTAAGACTCAGGTGCAAGAGTTGTTGGATAAGGGTTTTATTAGGCCTAGTATGTTACCTTGGAGAGTTTTAGTGTTATTTGTGAAGAAGAAAGATGAGCTTTGAGATTGTGTATTGACTATAGATAGTTGAATCAGTTGATAGTGAAGAATAAGTATCCTTTACCAAGGATAGATGATTTTCTTGATCAGTTACAAGGAGCTTAGGTGTTTACCAAGCTGGATTTGAGATCAAGGTACTGTTTTGTCAGAATGACTTCACGAAGTGATTTTTATGAAAAACAAATAATGAAGTTAAAATGAAAAACAGAAGAAAGCAGACGCAAAAAAAGAAAACGCAAAAAGCAAACACAAGAAAAGTAGATGCAAGAAAAATAGTCGCAAAAAAGCAGACGCAAGAAAGCAGACGCAAGAATCGCAGACAAAGGAAGCGAAAGACGCATTAGTCTGAGTTAGTTACAGAACTCAACCGAATAACCGTTTCTTTGAAGATTCAAGAAGCAGTTTTTAAGGAGCAGTTGGAGACAAAGTCTATATATACAAGTCGGAGTCGAAGATTGCAAGATGACGAAAGTTAGACAAGTTACTGAAACTAGCAAGCTTAGCAAATATTGAGAGAAATTTCTGTGCGAAACATCTAGAGCTATTTCTTTACTGTAGCAAAGCTCAAAAACCCTTTCAGTTGAAAGTAGAGCAGATAGGATGAAGAGGCTAGTGTGAAAGAATACTGATTGTAAAAGACCTGAAGAGGCTCAGAAAAAAAGAATACTTGTAACGGTTTCGAGAGATAGTGAAATCTCAGATAGACATCTGAGGACTGGACGTAGTCCACGGTTTGGGGTGAACCAGTATAAAAACTACTGTATCGAAATCTTTCAACCCTTAATCTCTCTTATCGTTCAATTTTCAATCTTACTGTTTTATACAAGTTTTCAAAAAACATCGTCAACTTTGATTTTCAGTAGTTCTTGTGAAAAGAATAAGTTTTCTTAACAAATTTGTTTACGAAGGGGCTTTACAAAAAAAGAAGTCACAATTCATCCCCCCCTTCTTGTGCATCGGTATATCATTATTGCTTATTGTATTAATGTGTGATTCACTTCAATTGGTATCAGAGCAAGTGTCCAAGAATCACTGTAACGAAGTGTGGTATGGCAGAATCACATACATACATAGTGGAAGGTGCCTTAGTCACTAGACCTCCAGCATTCAACGGAGAAGATTATCACTACTGGAAAGATAGGATGCGGTTGTTTATCGAATCTACTCATGTTGACCTTTGGGACGTGATAGAGAATGGACCATATACACCAGCAGATGAAGATGGAAATTCAATTCCACGAATCAGATGGCCGGCTGATCAGAAAGCAAAATTCCAACTTAACTCAAAAGCAAAGTTTTTCCTGAGTTGTGCCCTGAGCAGAAGTGAGTACGATAAAGTCTATGGATGCGATACTGCGAAGGAGATGTGAGACACATTATCCATCGCACATGAAGGCACGAACCAAGTCAAAGAATCCATTGTGCATCAATACGAGCTTTTCAAGATGAAGGATGAAGAGTCCATTGATCAAATGTTTGAAAGATTTGAAACAATTATTAATGGATTAAAAGCTCTCGGGAGAACATACAACAACCAAGATCACGTTCGAAAGATTCTAAGGAGTCTACCCAAGAGGTGGAGACCAAAGGTGACTGTTGTATAAGAAGCCAATGATTTAAGCGTAATAAAGCTTGACGAGTTTCTTGGATCATTGAAGATACATGAAGTTGAGCTCGATGCTGAAGACAAGCCCAGGCGGGACAAGTCGATAGCACTTAAAGCTGAAAAAAGGAATCACAAGACTCAAAAGAAGAGGAATTCATCAACAAAGCGCTGAAGATTGAAGAAGCAAAGAATGACGATTCTAGTGAGTCAGAACAAGAGTCAAGTGAAGAAGATGACGAGCTCTCCTTCATTTCTAGGAAGATCAGACGGATGTGGAAGAAGAAGACCAAAGGAAATTCTACCTTCAAAAAGAATGGCAAAGATGATGGGAAGATAGAGAAGACATCCATCATATGTTACGAGTGCAACAAGCCGGGACATTACAAGTCCGAGTGTCCAACGTTAAAGAGAAAACCAAAGAAGAGTAGAGAAGGAAAGAAAAGCATGATGGCAACCTGGGAGGATCTGGATTCATCCGAATCAGATACGTGCTCCGAAGCATCAGAACATGCAAACATATGTCTGGTGGTCGAAGAGGAAAGTGATGAGGAGGTAACCTCTAAGTATAATGATTTGCAAGATGCATATTCTGAACTACTAGAAGATTCCCATGCTATTCTGAAATAGTACAAACTGTTGAAGAAGAAGTACATGGAAAATCTGAAAAATACTCAAGAGATAGAGAGAGAAAATACTTGTTTAAAAAAGCAAGTATAGGAAATTAAGAAAAAAAGAGTAATAGATAGATCCGAAGAGATTAATCAGCTGAAGCTTAGAATCAATAGTCTCTCAACTGATCTAGTAAATTTCGCTGAAAGCATGAGAAAAATGAATGACATGTTGGGGAAGTGTAGACATCCTAGTGATAAAACCAGATTAGGGTTTACTGGGAATAAGTCTCAACAGAGAAAAAAGTAATCTTTTCAAAAAAAGAAGTTTTATCAATCACATTTTCATTAACCATCTCATCAAATGCATTATTATCATTCTGTGCTTCGTACTAACCCTAAAGGACCCAAGAAAATTTGGGTACCTAAGAATAAAATAATATCTCCTGCAGCTATCCTTCCTTGGAAGAGGCAGCATGTAGCGTCCCCTTACCGTAGAGTACACACCGGAATACCCGGAGGTCATTCCAGTACATAACCTACGCTAAAGGCAAGCTACGTTCAAACACTACATTCACGTCATATGGAATCATATCATTAATCACTTGTAAAGCATCCTAATAATTTAAAATCAACTTTTTCCTCATTGCATTCCACTAAAATTGAAGTCTACATTGTGTTTTTCACATTTTGCCTATGTACATCATCAAAACCTAATACAAAAGTATTACATGAGAGAGGAAATATATCAAATCTATCTAAGCCATCCAAAAATCCCAGCTGACCGACCTTTGAGCTATGACTCCTTTTTGCCAAAACACAATCTACACGGCTGGTTGAGCCTCTCAGCAACTAAAGTTGTCTCTCGGTCCTGAAAAGACAACGTCGCAATTTTGATGAGTTTTGTGAACTCAATGAGGTAACCATCATCGATGGTTCACTCAATTCATGCATCACATTAATACACGTAGCATAATATAGTACATCACACATTCAGATTAATCATATTGTTCATACAACACACATATCAGATATAATTGAAATGCACATGAGACTCACTTTCATTTATTCTTGTCATTATGACCGAGTGCCTTTTTACCAGCTTATCCCTTTATGGATGTTGAGCCTTGTCGAATAACGTCCCATAACCCTTAGTGGGTACCGGGTACAGTTGCACTCAAGCTCGAGGCTCTATTCATATTCTGAGCTTTAAGCTCTTTATCCTGGCGACTCCGGCCATAACTTCCTTTATCTTACATGCATTCATGTAATGCGCATAGCATAACCTCAGTCAATCACATGGATGCACATTCACATTTTGAATAACTTATTTCGTCATGTTCACATACAAGGAGCACTTCAATAACTTATTCATACATTAGAATCATCGGACCTTCATTGTCCGGAATCAGCATAATCAAACCACATCAATGTCATTATTCAAAACTTATTTGATTGAGCCCAAGTTTATCTTATAAATTGGATGCACTTTCATGGCTGTTAATATACTTTTTGACTCTTAATTTCTGATTTTGTGCTTAAATTAGTTCCTTATAGTGAGCTCGTATTTTATGCAATTTGTTAGTAAAATTGTTGCAAATTGACATTAATTGCACTATAACTTTTCTAAGAAAAATTGATATTGCAAATTGTTATTTTATATTGTAGGAGAAAAAGGAGTCAAAAGGATCAGAAAGTCAACAGGACCTAAACCCCTCGGCGCATCAAGAAGAAGGCACGTCGTGGCGTGAACTTATCACGTCGCAGCGCATCCAATAGAAGACACGTCCCGGCGTATACCAATTCCTACGTCGCGGCACACCAACACGCAGTAGTACGTCACGACGTCAAATAATTCAAACGCCGTGGCGAGCGAACAAGAGCAGCACGTCGGGACGTGCGGTCGGGTATCTGAACTTAAATTAGAAAATCCTCTCACTATTTCAGCCCGACCCGTGACCTATCCTATAAAAACCTTGCCAAATTAGGTTAAGGGGATCGAACTTCTTTTGCAGACAGAAAAAGGAGAGACTAGTGAAGAGAGAACAAAGGAGAGCGCTCACGACTACCACCCAGGGTTCCCTTCGGGGTTCCCTGGGGACAATCTTTGTATAGGTTTTGTCTTCCATTTTCACTGCCGACGTCCACCATGGATAGCTTGGATTCATTGCAAGTTGTGAGGCTTCCGGTTGTTATGCGTGGCTTGGCATTTCTTTTCTCCTGAAGATGTAGTGATGGCTGGAGTTTACCGAGCTTCAAAGGGGAGTAGCTTAATCCGTAATTTAGCTATTATTTATGAATGCCTAGGTCTAGGGTTTGTAACTTGTAGTGAAGCTACTGATTATAGTTTGACATTTAATGTCTTGTTTGGATTAGTAGTTTGCATTGTCACGTTTAACTACATTGTTATAAACAGCCGAGTTGGGGTTTATTGCTTTGTAGTTAGATTTGCTTGATTAGAGTTTAATTAAGCATTGAACAATGTAAAGTGTTATGGATTTGTCTATGTAGAACCTTGTGCTTGAATATATGACGTCTCATATATGTCTTTGGTGATTGCATTAATCTTCATTATCTGTATGGTTGTGTTTGATATAGATGATTGTGTTTGATCCGATTGACCAATTGCATGAACATATCCATTTCACATACTAAGGTTTTTAACAAGGGTTTAATTAATGGGTTATTTAATTAAATCTTTGGACTTAAAGGGTCCTTTAAGTCTGATTCTTCGAAAACTTAGTGATTTCTAATCCTATCAAACTAAGATGCGCTTAACGGGATCTTAAGCAATGGAGTTCATTGATCAAGATCCTGGACTTAAAGAGTCCTTAAAGGTTTTGAGGCTTAATGAGCACTCAATGGGGTCTAGAGAAATGGAGTTCATTAATCAAAACCCTGGACTTAAAGAGAGTCCTTTAAGGTTTACCACTCAAACTTAGTTTAGAACTGTGATAGCCAAAGCTCATTTTCAAGAGTATTTTTATCACTTGTTTTAGTATTTTCATTTTCTATTTTCAAAAACCCAAAAATACTTTTTGCATGCTTTTTACATTACATTTTAGTTCATTAATAATTTCAAAAATCAAAGCCCCCTTTCCTTACTAACTTCGCTTGTACTTTATGACATATAGGCTAGCTTAAGTCCATTTCACTATTCTAAAGAAAACAATTAATTAAGTGAGACCGTATAGGTTACTCACAGATTGCTCTCGAAGCTAATGCCTGGAAGATCCGGCAACGTCTGGAGGTTGACGTTCTAGTTGTTCCTCTATAATGAATAACATGCACGTATATCACTATTTGTACCATCATAAGCATTTAGTAACGCACATGTATGAAATAAAGTATGTACAATGCATGTTCATGTTAACCCCGGGTATTATCCGACACAATTCTAATCTCATTTGGATCAGTAGAACTCCAGAAATCATCAAAATATCGAAGTATAATCACCAGCTCCTAAGAACATACTTATTGTACCTGTATCACTCTTTTCACTAAATCTTTCTCCATTCACTTCAGACAGCTATGATTCTTGGTTGAGATGTAGATCAATGTCTTACGAAACCAATGGTTTAAGAATCAAGTCATTTGGAGGTCTATAGAAGAAGTTATGGTCAAAAGAGATAACCATGTTTATGAACCTAATCCTACTAAACCTGTTTCAAGAAAACAACCATAACTTTCTCTAAAGATATCGGATTAAGGTTTTCTTTATATGGTTGGAAAGGGACTTCGAGATCTACAACTTTTATGAAGAACTTTGAGTGAGATTCGGCCTTTAAAAGGGTCAAAAATCGACCAGAAGAAGACAACCTAAAATAAGACGGTAAAACTAAGATAGAAAAAGTCAAACATGAGATGATAGCAATGAACAGTAACTAAGACGATACAAATGAACAGTAACTAAGACGATAACAATTAATAGTAACTAAGATGATAACAATTAACAGTAACTAAGACGATAGAAATGAACAGTAACTAAGACGAAGTTGGTCAAACTAAGACGATAGGGTGAACAGTAACTTCGTCTTACTTTTACTCCAGAACGTCTCCACTTGCAAAGATCATAACTTTTAACTCCGATGTCCAAATTTTTCATACTATATACTATTGGAAAGATAAAAGAGAGATCTACAACTTTCAGAAGGAAACTTTGCCAAAATATATCTAAATTAGGTCTAGATTTCGTCCTGAAGTTGGAATGCGAATTTTCACTCAACTCTCAACGTCCTGCACCCAGTTCTCAACTTCATGACAACTTTTGAGATTCTTAGGGACTGAACTGAAATTCGATATCTTCATAAGAAATGTAGCCATACGTTTCTATTTTAATCCAAATCAAGAATCATCTCGTTTGGATAACTAGAGGAGAGGTTATGGCCAACAGACCGAAGCATACTTAGTGAATATTTTCAAGATCACTACCAATTTTATTTCTAAATCTTTCCTTATCATAACTCATACCAAGATCACCCTTTCTACTCTTTCTACTCCTCATTTTCAATAATATTACATTTAATACCAATTATACCCAAAAATTGTCAAGGAATGCATGTACCACTTTTTATACGACAACATTTCATATTTATATGCATATATGCTAACATGATACATGAGCAAGGAAATGCATTGTCTTACTTCCAATTTGAGCTCACATGTACTGAAATTTCAGGTCCTAACCCTTAATATGGGGACAGGATGTTACACAGGAGGAACGGTGGGGGGGACTTCGGGGCCGCCGACCGACAGCCCGGACCCTGTGACCCCGTCCTCACACTAAGGCCGACCCGCTGAAGCCAGCCCTGGCTTCGCCATGAGCTAGCTATCACAAACAATCTCAGAGTGAGCCAGGTTGCGCTCAACGGACGTCGGTTGAAAGGGGATGGTTGAGGACAGGCCCGGGGCACTAGACGAACTCCCGCTCGCCGAGTCCCAGTCAACCCGAGGCGGATGGGAGCGGACCACTGCCTTACCTTTAGCATCAGTGGGGGTTTTACGTGACTTTCCAATAGGGCGCGAAGAGCCGCCCAAATGTTGTGACGAGCCGGGGCCCACGAGGCTTAGATAGTTGGAGCCTCTGTCCCACTCCAACTAGCTGGACGTTGTTGGTAGTTGCTGGAGAACTAAAAACCATGTCTGTCAATGGGCTTTGGTGCTACAACACATTAAAACGCGAGCCACCCGAAGCCCCACCTGCACTGCTATCTCTAGGCTGCGCCTATCACATCGTAGCCACTCGTTGCCTCCTCCTTTGAACATTAGTCCAGGGGCCGTACCTAGGGCCTGCCGGATCCTCGTTGCTGGTCGCTGTCGGCACCTCTGTCCGGCGAGATTCCGGCGCTCCAACGCCTGGCATGGGCGGCCGAGGGTGCTCCTCACTAGTCACTAGCGCCTTCCGTGAACAAGCAGTGGGGGAATGACCAATCATTCCACACGTATAACACACAGGAGGGAGACCTTCATACGAGATCAGGAGAGCTTCGCCGTCGAGGAAGACATAGGAGGGTAGTGGGATGCTCAAATCCACTTCCACCACAAGCCGCTGCGCTGTCATGGAAGCCTCATCAATCTTCACCGTGGAGCCAACCAAATCTCCCAGCGCCCACAGACCTTCGGGTGGTACCTAGTGATCGACATGTTAGGAATGCGGATCCATACCACCGCACGGATGATCGTGGCGTGCTTCGGCCAGAATGCTGGGTGCCACCGTTGGATGGCAAGGGCCTGGCCAAACAGTGTCCAAAGGCCACCGGTTAGAACCTGCAAAAAGTCCTCCTCCCCCTGAAACTTGACTAAGAAAAACTCACGATCTAAATCTACAATCTTGACAAGGCCTCTCGACTTCCATAAGCTCCGTAGACGATCATTCAGCACGGTAAGTCTCACTCGACAGCCCAGGAGTTTCAGCACGACCGTCCGCTCCCATTGCTGATCCAGCTTCAGCTTCAGTTGAGAAGACATGGTAAGGTGGCCCCCTTGCTCACCCGCACTGGACTGGAGGTCTCCGTCCTCAACCTCGACCGGGTCCTCTTTCGGCCAGTTGGTGGACATCGCACTGGCAACTGGGGCGCCACCCATTACTGCCTGGCTATACGTCGACTTTGTCAGGGGAGGGTCGTCTTCCCGTTTTCGGGTCCGACCCTTCTTTGTGAGATGGCCCTCACTGTTGAGGGAAGTCATAGGATGTTGGGCCACTCCGCCCAATGATACGAAAAGCACGCAAGGAAAACGAAAATGGCAGACACGTCTCTTTTTCTCTTTCAAAGTCATGCAAGAAACGTTCATCTCGCACATCTTATAGGTAATAAAAGGGCATATTACAGTCAACACTATCTATAAGATAACAAGGTAGAAAGAAATATAAACCGAAGATCTTAAGATCTTTCTATGCTTGTTTTATAATTTTCATCAATAATTTATTTTGACTACAGTAAAACGGTTGCGGGCGACTTATTATTACTACTGTATAACTGCTATTTTTGGCTGCATTCAATCGCAATCGGTGGTCCACAATGATGAATTGTTTTCTATTTCTTTCTAAATGGTGACGAAGGCAACAGTTAATGGAACAAAAGTAGCCCACCGCCATGACCATGGGCGTGACACACATACACTGACATGTGTGTGTCGACTGGTGAAAAACGTGACACGTAATTGAGATGGTTCATGCCCTATGTCCGCAATATTTCATCGCAGCCGACCAAGACATGTTGCTTGCCAAGTAAGCCTGCGCATGATACACGTTGCTAAACTCTTTCTTGCCAGGAAGAGAAGACAAATTAATTACTTGTCGTCACCAATGGCCTTCCCAAAGGAAAGTCTCACATTTACATCCTAATAATCAAAGTTCGATTTGTCCATACAGGACTGTCGGTTAGTAATTTGGACGTAATCTAATTAAATATTAGTAAATTGACTTAATACTAAATTAATTAAAATATTATGTCATCTCAATCAACTTTGATAAACTGCAATTTTATATAAGTCCTAAAAAGAAAGATGAACGATTTAGTTAGTCCGGAGGCAGTGGAATATGTTAATAAAAATGGGATTTATTAGGCATAACTACATATCAATAAAAGAAACAGTTGATAAAGCACAGATCGGATAAATATAATAAATAGTAACCCACCATATTCTTATAATTCTTCCTGTCCACTTCATCTCCATCTTCCCTCTTCACCAAATTTTCTTTCAGACAAATTGGAGGTGATACCTGCTTACATTGATCCATCTTAAACCTTTTCAGCAAATCATGAATATACTTCTTTTGACTTACAACTATACATCCTTTATATTGAAATACCTCCATACCTAAGAAATACTTTATCACTCCCAGATCAGTCATTTCGAAGGCTCTACAAAATTGATTCTTCAAGGATTCTATCTGCTCTTCTGAACTTCCAGTTAGCATCAGGTCATCCACGTAAATTGAAATTATTACTACATCCCTTTGTTGTATTCGCACATACAACGTCGGCTCACTGCAACTTCGCTTAAACTCAATCTCTAGAAGGAAGGCATTAATCCTAAAGTACCAACATCGAGGGGCTTGGTTCAACCCATAAAGAGCCTTGTTTAATTTGTACACCCATTCTTCCCTTCCTTCTACAACAAATCCCTCTGGTTGTTGATCATAAATCTCTTCCTGTAAGACACCATTGAGGAAGCCAGACTTCACGTCCGTTTGATGTACCTTCCATCCCTTCTCAACTGCAAGTGCCAACAACAACCTGATTGTCTCAATTCTAGCTATTGACGCATATGTCTCTCTGAAGTCTACACCTTCGATTTGAGCATAACCCTTCACAACTATCCTTGCTTTGAGTTTATTAACTGAACCATTTGGATTCAGCTTTGTCTTAAACACCCCTTTCAACCCAATAGCTCTCTTGTCTGGAGGTTTTTCTACTAAAGTCCATGTTTCATTCTTGTTAATCATGGAAATCTCTTCCTTCATGGCTTCTAGCCTTTTCAGATTTTGCAAGGCTTCTTGAGCTCTAAAAGGCTCCAGTATTGATTCATTGCTCCTTTTATAAATTTCAACCAAGCTTCTTGTCCCCCTCACTGGTACATGATCATAGTCATCATCGGACACTTCTGGAATGCGTTCCTCCTCAGAAGTCCACCCATTATGATCATGCTAAAACTCTGGTTCTACTACTTCTCCTAGTTCTGCCTCTCCCTCATCATCATAATTGCCTAGATTACTTGTAGTTGTTAGGATATTTGAAGGCATTATTCCTGACTACCTTCCAACCCCATTTATCTCCTTATCTCTAGGCCAGCTCCAGCACTCATCCTAGAAGAACTGTACATCCTTGCTTACTTTAATTTTCTTCTGATCCAGATAATAGAGTCTGTACCCTTTACTAACTTCATAGTATCCCACGAAGACCACTATGTAGTGCTTTAATTCTTACTGAAGCAGAATACATAGCTATTTGAAACTTTTCCAACTCACTACTCCTCCATTCGAGGTGAAAATATAATTAGAGGTAGATTTGCTATCATCCTTATCTGATGCAAAGCTAGCATCAGTGTAGCCTATTAGCTTTAATTCATAATCTCCATATATGAAGAATTGGTCCTTAGTTCTTCTCAAGTACTTAAGGATGGTTTTAACCACTTTATAATGTTCCTCACCTAGTTTACCTTGATACCTGCTTGTTACTCTTAGCGCGTAGGCTACATCAAGTCTTGTACATGTCATGGTATACATGATAGCTTCCACTGCGCTAGCATATGGGACCCTACTCACACACTCTCTTTCTTCTAGGGTTTTTGGACAATCCTCCCTACTAAGAGAAATTCCAATGCCTATCAGTAGATAACATTTTCTGGAATTTTCCATGTGGTACCTTTTTAAAATAGTATCAATGTACATGGATTGGGAAAGTCCTACCAGCTTCCTTGATCTATCTCTGTAGATCTTGATTCCAAGAATGTAAGCTGCAAGCAGCTTCTCCTAAATCCTTCATGGAGAATTGTTCAGATAACCACATCTTTGTCTTTTGCATGGCTGGTGCATTATTTCCTATTAGCAATATGTCATCTACATACAGCACTAGGAAAATAACTATGCTCCCACTAACCTTTTTGTACACACATGGCTCTTCTTCGCATCTAACAAAATCGAACTTTGCGATTGTTATATTGAAGCGAATATTCCAACT
>JAOTAZ010000002.1:5316456-5330179 GCA_025629785.1 Erythroxylum oxycarpum | reverse complement strand
GTTTGATTTTTTTTACTAATTAACCCATTTGATGTATAAGAATCTTTCTACGTATGCATTACAAGAAAATTAGTACTTAGAGATGAAAAATTACTGACGAAAATCGAAGCGATGGAAATTACTGTCAAAAAATCATGTTTTGTAAGTAAAATTGTCGGGAAAAGTTTCAATTTGCTATGAAAAAAATCCTTTGATAAATATAGAGGGAAATCATCTTGGTAAATCATAATCCTTTGGTAAATATAGAGGGAAATCATCTTGGCAAATTTCTGACGGAATATAGCAATGGTAGAAAATTTCCATTGATTAAAAAAAGGGAGTGCTTGGTGGATTAAATAAGTTTTGAGTTTATTGACAGAAACGGTAAAGAAAGACGAAATGGTTGGTGGATTAAATAAGTTCTGAGTTTATTGAGTATACCGACGAAAACAATAAACTCAGAACTTATTTAATCCGCCAAGCATTCTCGCTTTCTTTACCAACAGTAAATTTCGTTTGTAAATTTTAGAGGTAAACGTTATTGTTTGTGTCTGTTTAACGTTTTAAAAAAAAAGAAAATGACCTCCCTCCATTGTAGCTTAATTTTTTCTCTCTTCTATCATTGTTGTTCAATCGTGCCTCTCGTTTTCCCACCATGCTTCATCATTGTGCCAAGGGCCACTTCGCCTCGTGCCAACATACCTTATCGCCATGTGTCCTTGTCGTCATCGCATCTGCTTCACGTACTGTATAATCATCTCTTTTGCCACCACACCTCGTCGCTATCATGGTTCTGTAAATGTATAATTGTAGGTTCATTACTTCTCTTTGGTTCTGTAAATGTTGACATGGTTATATAAATGTGTTGACAGTGAATTACTTTTCTTTGGTTTGACTGAAGTTATCTTTGAATGATTGAATGTATGTATGGAGCATGAGTATGAAGCTACCATCACTTAGAAGTAATGGATAATGGTTGTGATATAAGGACATGCATCTTAAACTGTTATATGTAGATACCTTAGTTTACAATAGCCATAGGATATGCATCGTGCGCTTTATGTGTCTCACACTATAACTAGAAATTGTTAAAACAAAATTCTATGAGAAATTTGGCATCCACCATCAAAAAATTTCTCTGAAAAGAAATAGAGATGATATTTGTAAGAAAGCAAAAGATGCTAATGTCATATGATGAAATTATATAGTGATCGTGGAGAGGTGTGAGTATAATTTATATTTAAGTGATTAGCTTTTTAAATTTTTTAGTTAAGTGTCTAAATTTTAAAGAATCGAATAATTTAGTTTATAAGGTTGTTAGTCATTAATATTTTGTTGATGCTATAGATGAAATATGTAAAAATTGATATTTAGATGATTTACGAGATATTTTTCACATCATTTTTTAAACAATTGCTCGTAAAATTTTGAAGTGCTTCAATAGTCCATTTTTGGGCAAAGCATGATTACAAAATTAGATGCTCCACTGATTGTCAAAAAGTTCCTTATGAGAATGCACATAATTAAAATGTCTGTGTATGCCATCATAGGTACCAAATCCAAAGGTAATCTTAAAAATATTATAATCCTCTTCTTTCGGATGATGCCTTTCGAATGATGTCTTTGAGATGATGTTATTTTCTCTTAATCCCCTTAACTGTATTAGTGGTTACACAATTTTTGAATTCTTGGCCATAACCTTTTTGTGTAGTTACACTTAAAGAATAGATGATATATTTACTCATGTTTTATATTATATAGCTTATATATTGGATTTGTGCTTTAAAAACCTTAGATTCTATTTAAAGTGTTTAGCCTATTTTAGATGGAAAGATATAAGATAAAGGATATCTTAGGGGATTTGTTTTGAAAATATAACATAATTCATTGATAAGCCTTGAAGGAAAACAAAGGAGACATTACTAGGTTGTGCCAATCTAGTTTAATAAAAGTACATTAGCTTACTCCATTTGCTTGAACTTGCTTAAACCATATTAGTTTACTCCATTTATTTTATTTTATATCTTAAGGGAATTTGCTTGAACCACATTAGCTTATTCCATTTACTTTGTTTTGTATCTTAAAGGAATTTTCTTAAACCACGTTAGCTTACTCCATTTCACCTGGTTGCTTGATTCATAAACACTTAGTAGCAAGAATTACTAGTGAATAATCCGTATGAATGCCTTTGCCACCCAATTTTGTCCTTTAGATATTAGTTTAGGTTGTTTCTAAATAGATTTTCTTGAATAATGGATAAGCCTTGGAACTTAACATGTCATTCATTGCCTCGTGTAGTTCTTTGAGCTTAGCTTTAAGGTTTAACATGTGCCTTAAGTGAAATGCTTCAGGGAATAGGTACAAAGGACCTTTTTCACTTTAATTATTGAACAAAGTCATATGATTCATCCATTGTTAATTTTATGCTTATTTTTCTAATGGAACTTTTCACTTAGCTTAAATATTTACATCATGGTCCAAAAAGAGTCAAACCTTAACTTGATTTCCTATAGGCATTGATTCTCTAAGTGGTGTGAGTGAACTCATCGCACCTAAATAGTTTGCTTATTTATGAGGAGTCTCGAACACTTTATTGGTGATTTGTATTGGCCATACACCTATTCCTCCTTCTTGTTCTAAGCACTCTAATATCATTCTAATGACTTTGGTATAAGGTTTTTTATAAGCATCCCTAGTCTATATAAAGTTTCTCATCATTCTCTTAATGTCATTTGTGAGGTTCTTCGGTAGTACTATATGCAAGATCCAATAGATATGTAGATTGTTTATTATATATTTGAAGAATTATATCCCCCTTGCATAAGTCAAGTTTTTATTACACTAATGACTAGTTATCTTATGAAACATATCAAATAAGGTTTGAAAATCACCATATGTTGGCCTTTTGGTTGAGATAGAAATTCCTAGACATATGAATGGGAGATTTTTTATCTTCAAACTATAGATGTTGGAGAGCCATTAAACTTGTGAATTTGATCATATTGAGACTAGCATATGGCTTTTGTCTTTGTTGATATTGAGGCTTGAGATTTACAAAATGTATATGAGGCATAGGATTACAAAATGTTAATGAGGCTCCTCAAGGTGGTAGTTAAAAAGTATAGGTTTGGGGTGTAGGATTGTAAGGTATCAAACTTTCTTCTTTTGATAGTGGTTGCTAGATGTGGGGTTGGTTCCTTGTAAGGCCCCAAATATAACCTAGTTGAAATAATAAATGTTTATGAAAGTACCTGTGTGATAGGAGCTAGAATTTTGCTACGATTAGAATATGAAAGATTTATGACTTGAATTTTTGATCAAGTGGATTATAGTGAGTAAATTGGAATTAATTGATACCATTAGAGAATTGAAGTATTTAAATGCATATTTATATTAGGAAAACTTTCAAGTGGCAAGATAAATTGGTATACGAAAAGTGCAATGATTAAGCCTATGAGTTAATGACATTTGGCATAGTTGATACATTGACAAATGTCATAGTTAATAAAGTGACAAGTGACCTAATAAAATTGTGGCATTTGGTAGCATTCATTAAGTGAAACATGGTTTAATGGAAGTGTGACAAATGGTAGCTTAAATGCAGGACATATGTGACACATGCAAGAAGAAACATGCCTTATGGAGATAGTGACAGCTAGGTGGTGATGAAGCAAGTTTTTGCTGGAAACTTTTCTATTTTGCTCTTTTTATTCACCTTGCTTTCTTCTTCCACAAAACTCCCATCTCCTCTCTAAATTCTGGACTTTTTCTGGTGTTTGGAGTATCAACCTTTGGAAGCTTTGTAAGTTATTTCAGTAAGAAATAGGTCTTGTGATTTTATGTATTATTACTTCATTAATGCTAAAAGTTGCACATTAAACTTAGATATGTGCTGGTTGTTTGGAAGCTTGATTTAGCTGGTTCTTTGAAGTTAAAGAGGTAAGGGATTTCTACACTTGATAACATGTGTTGTTGATTTTTGATATGGATCAATTACATACTGAAATGGGAAAGAATTGAGGTTTGATACATTCTGGAAACTGGTTTGGATAAGTAGTTCTACTAGACAGGTTTTGGTATTTTAGCCATATCTTGCTCTGTAGGTATCCAAATTGGATGAATTTGTATTTTAGCCATATCTTGCTCTATAGGTATCCAAATTGGATGAATTTAAATCAGTATTAAACTAGAATCTTATATCTACAACTTTCATGAAGGTGTTGAATTTGATTTATGTCATTAAGTGTGTCAAAAGTTGGCTTGAATTAAGTATCCAGAATCTGTCACTGTTTGTGAATAGTCTGTAGTAATTTGGGGATAATTTTCAAAATACTAAACCAAATTGCATAAAGTCAGTGTCAGTAGAAACTTAATACATAAAGGAACAAATTTTTAGAAGAATGTTTGGCCTAAATTCTTCATTTTAATTGTCAAAATGACCGTGTAACATTGACCCGAAAGTTTATTTTGTGGAAAAGCTGGAAGACATGAAGTGTTTTCACTGAACTTACTTTGGTATTTTAATTATAACTTGCACTGTGGATCTCCAAATGAGTTGTTTCTTAATTCAGATTAAACTAGATACATATTTCTACAACTTTCTTGAAGAAGTTGAATTTTAAGTCTGTCTTTACGATTTTCAAAATTTAGCATGAAATTGAGCTTGGCTTACGCTGTAGCACTACCAGGGACAGAAATCATATCCTGTGGTTTTTGAATAAACTTTATTGATGTAGGCTGAATTAGACTGAGGTGTCTTCACCAAATTTGAAGCTTATTATCTTAGCTTTAAATTGGTATAAAGTTTGTAATTTTTGGATATTGAAAGTGAGCGTTATGAGGTGTACAAATTGGAGGCATGATCATACATTAGTCAAAATATCAAATGTACACAATATGTGGTATTTTGAGCATAACTCATTGAATACTAAACCAAATTGGTTGAACTTGGTATCATTGGAAACCTAAGACAAAGAGGAAAAACTTTCTAGAAGGAAGTATAACCTAATTACCTCACCTTCCTGATGAGAATAATTGAGCAAAGTGGACTTGAAGGTGGATTGTGAAATAAATCTGGACTGAGGGATTGAGTATGATTTCACATGATCGATAATGTGATAAGATTAAGGATAAGAACCCCTATTTTTGACATGAACATGCATCATACATGTTCAGCATACATGAATGTGCATAATTGAATTCATAATTGTGCAAAATAGTAATATATGTTTGTGCAGAATGTTTTAAAGGAACCCTTAGTGCAACCTATTCTTGATATTGCTGGGACTTCGGGGCAATAAACAAACATGGAGTTTTTGAGAGTAATCTTAGATGGTCATACCTTACATTGTTCTACTTATTGAAATTGATTTATACTGATAGTGTTTTGAATTCTGGACGATGATTGTCTGAGGAGTTTGATGCATGATTATATCATTGGAAGTGCTACTTATATGTGAATATGATTGACTACTTGATTTGTACATAAAATGTCTGAAATGACTTAGTTTTGCATTAAAACTGTTGAGTCTTAGTTATGGGTAAATAGGCATGTCTAGAAGGGTCTGCAGTTGTTTCTGTGACACTTCGATGTCTAACACTTGGGTGTGTTCTGTTAGTGACACTTCGGTGTCTTTTGTTATTGACATTTCGGTGTCTTCTATTATTGAGACGTAAGTCTCTTCTGTGATATGATACCAATTATGATATCTTTTGTATAAGTCTCATTACCACTTCTGTTTACAGATTTTGTGCCTTCTTTGATACTTAGTTCTGTTAACTATACAATTATTTTAAAATTTAAATATCTGCTTGTGCTATAACTTGATTCAGTATGATTAATTGTCAAATTATGCATAGTTTAGTTATTACTCACTAAGATATATACTTAGTACAGTGGATTTGCCCCGTGTAGGTTCTGAACGACGTTTTTAGAGACTGAGACAAAACAACTGCAATGGCCAATGGAGTTTGAGTGTTGTGAAAATAATGTAATTTTTTTGTTTGACTTTTGAGCTTGTATCTGATATGTATATGTGAAATTGTTTGTAAGTTTGTAACAACGATAGTTCAGTTTTGTTTAGGTTTTTCAGTGAGTTTGTGTTAAGTACTATGTAATTTAATGTATGTTTGTGTGAATTGATTACTGGAAGTTCGTATGCCTTGATGTGCCTGTACTGTTTTGTGTGGCATTCATATATCCTTTCAGGGGGTATGTAGGTGTTACCCTTTTTGGTATCAGAGCATGGTTTAGGCGATTTTGGTTTAACCAGCGTTTAACTATTACTTCTATTGAGTGTCTAAGTTGGGTTTTGGCCTAATGTGGTGTCCCATGTTTTTTCTATAGAATTTACAACGGAAGGATCTCGCGGCTCTATTGACGAAGTTGCTGAGAACAATCAACCGGAGAAAACTCGTCCAGAAATACTTGGACCCTCGGGGGTTAATCGAGGTGAAGCTAGGATGCCACCTCCCCCTCTAGCTCAGGGAGAGGCTTTTATTAAGCTATCCCAAGATATGATGACGTTACTGCATCGGATGACCGCATCTAAGGCTCCGATTGATCGGCTGAGGAAGTATGGAGCTGAGGAATTTATTGGGACATCTCTGGAGGAATCTGAAAGGGTTGAGTTCTGGATTGAGAAGGTGAAGAGGGTACTGAATGAGATCAGTTGTTCAGCTGAGCAGATGGTGCATTGTGCTGTCTCCCTTCTTCAGGAAGCAGTTTATGAATGGTGGAAGTTCGTTTTGAGGAGTCCTCAACTGCTGATACCTTTGACTTGGGATTTCTTTGCACAAGAATTTAAAGTTAAGTATGTGACAAAGGCTTACAGAAAGGATAAATAGAAGCAATTTCTAAACTTGAAGCAGAGGAATTTGTTAGTTGCGGAGTATGATCGGGAGTTCAACCGACTTAGTAAGTATGCCCCTGAATCTGTGTTTACTGAGGCGTTCAGATGTCACCAGTTTGAGGATGGATTACATGATTCCATCAAGGAGCATCTAGCAGCAATTACTCTGTTGCAGCAAGTGATGTACCATCAGTTGGTACAGGTTGCCATGAAAATAGATAGACAGGAGATGGTTAGGAGAGAAAGGAGTCAGAGAAGGGGTTTTGGTAGAGGAGGTCAGTCCTTGGGGAAACGGAGTCGAGAAGGTACTACTTCGACACTAACAAATACTCAGAGATCTGTGACTCGGGGAAGGCGAAAAAACTTTCCCTCTTCGACAGTTTCTAGTAGGGGGTCGTCTGGAGGCCAAGGTTCTGAATTCCCGGAGTGGCCTGATTGTTCTATACATCATTGGGGTGTTTGCAGAAGGGCTATAGGAGGATGTTTTTGTTGTGGTAGTACTGAGCATAAGATAGTTCATTACCCTCTCAACTAGGCTCAGACATCACAAGTCAGTCGAGAGGTCTTTCATGCATCTGCTGGGAACAGAGGATGTGGTAAAGGTCGAGGAGGATCTGGGTAGAATAGATCGAATTGGAGTAACCAATCAGAAACAGTAAATCAACCAACTATGCCTACTACTTTGGCTCGAGCTTATGCACTGAAAGCTCGTGAGGATCAAGATGCAACGAATGTCATTGTTGGTATTGTTTCTCTCTTTGATTCTGAAATATATGCATTAATTGATTCTGGATCTATGCATTCATATATCTGTGCTGAAGAAATGTTTGATATGGGGATGCCTATAGATAAGTTAGAATATGACATGCATGTAACCTATCTTCTGGGTAGTAGTGTGTTGGTGAATCAGGAATTGTCCTGTTATGATTCAAGGAAGTAAACATATAGCAGATCTAATTAAATTTCCATTCCACGAATTTGAATTGATTCTGGGTATGGATTGGCTGTCTAAACATTGGGCACTAATTAACTGTAATGCTAAGACAGTTATGTTTAGGAGACTCGATTAGTTTGAGATTGTATTACATGGTGTTCGCACTAGTTCTTTAACTAATATGGTATCTACTATGCAAGCTCGAAAGCTTCTCATGAAGGGGTGTGAAGCCTATTTAGCTTTTGTGCTTGATTCCTAGAAGGAGGGTGATAAGAGTGGTAAACTGCTTGACATTCCTGCGGTGAATGAATTCCCATATGTATTTTATGAGGAATTACCTGGACTCCCTCCTGAAAGAGACGTGGAGTTGTCTATTGAAGTTATAACTGGCACTGCTTTTATAACCAGAGCACCGTACAGAATGGATCCTACTGAGTTAAAGGAGTTGAAGGTGCAGTTACAAAAGCTTCTAGATAAGGGGTATATTAGACCTAGTGTGTCACCGTGGGGAGCACCGATGTTGTTTGTTAAGAAGAAAGATGGCACATTACGGATGTGCATCGATTACAGGCAATTGAACACAGTCATAGTGAAGAATAAGTATTCATTGTCAAGGATTAAAGACTTATTTGATCAGTTAAAAGATGCAGGAGTATTTTCAAAGATAGATCTACGATTGAGGAATTATCAGCTTTGGGTAAAGGATGTGGATATACCAAATACTGCATTTAGAATCCGTTATGGACATTATGGATTCCTAGTATTGCCATTCAAGTTAACTGATGCTTCAACAATATTTATGGATCTGATGAATAGAGTGTTCAGGCCTTATTTGGACTAGTTTGTTGTGGTGTTTATTGATGATATCCTAGTCTATTCTAGGGATGAACAGGATCATATTGAGCATCTCCGAATTGTATTATAGACTTTGAGGGAAAGACAGTTGTATGCTAAGCTGAGTAAGTGTGATTTCTGGCTTCAGGAGATATTATTTTTAGGGCTTGTTGTCTCTTTTAAAGGAATTAGAGTTTATTTTAGTAAGATAGAAGCGATTGTTAATTGGAAGCCACCACGAAATGTGACAGAAGTGAGAAGTTTTCTGGGTCTGACTAGTTATTACTGTCGGTTTGTTAAGGAATTCTCGATGATAGCATCCCCTTTAACTAAACTATTACAAAAGGGAGTGAAGTATGAATGGTCTGATAGATGTCAGAGTAGCTTTGTTCAGCTAAAAAATATGCTTACTGAAGCTCCTGTATTAGTTCAACCTACTTCTAGTAAGGAGTATGTTATGTATACTGATGCTTCTAGAATTGGTTAGGTTGTGTTTTAATGCAGGAAGGAAAGGTAGTTACTTATGCCTGTAGGCAACTAAAGACTCATGAATAGAATTACCTTACACATGATCTGGAACTTGCAACAGTAATGTTTGCCTTAAAATTTGGCGGCACTAACTATATGGTGAAAGGTGTAGAATTTTCATAGATCATAAGAGTCTAAAGTATCTGCTTATCCAGAAGGAACTCAATCTGAGACAACGACATTGGTTGGAATTATTTAAAGATTATGATTGTATTGTGAACTACCATCCGGGTAAGGCTAATGTTATGGCTAATGCCTTAAGTCGAAAGACCATCTCAGCATTATCACTTAAACAGAATAGATGGAAACTGGGATCTGATGGAGCTTTGATGGCTCAATTGAAAGCAAGGCCTACTTTGAGACAGGATATTTGTGATGCTCAGAGAGTTGATGATAAGTTACAACACTTATCTTGGCTACTCAGGAAGGTAAACAGTCTGATTTTTTTGTGCAAGATGATGGTAAATTGTATTATAAGGATCGGTTGTGTGTGGCAGCTAATGAAGAATTGAAGAAGAAGTTGTTGTTTGAGGCTCATAATACAGTATTTACTATACATCCGGGTGGAAACAAGATGTATCAGCATTTAAAGCAATATTACTGGTGGTCAAGTATGAAACGGGATGTTGTGGATTATGTAGCAAAATGTTTGATATGCCAGCAGGTTAAAGCTGAGCACCAGGTCCCATCTGATTTGTTACATCCTATTTCTATTCCTCAATGGAAATGAGATAACATTACCATGAATTTTGTCGTTGGACTTCTTCTCACTCAAAGGAAGCATAATGTTGTAAGGGTGATTGTAAATAAATTCACTAAATCTGCTCATTTTTTGCCTGTTCGTCCTGACTATTCTTTGGATAGGTTTGCAGATTTGTATGTAAATGAGATAGTGAGACTACATAGAGTATCATTGTCTATCATTTCAGGTTGTGATCCTTGATTTACTTCGAGATTTTGGAAAAGTTTACAGAAAGACAATCTGAACGAGTTATACAGATATTGGAAGATATGTTGCGGGGTTGTGTATTAGAGTTTCCCAGGAGTTGGGATAACTATCTGACTTTGATCGAGTTTGCTTACAATAACAGTTATCAGACAAGCATCGGTATGACGCCTTATAAAGCATTGTATAGTAGGAAGTGTAGAACTCCAGTATGTTGGACTGAGTTAAGTGAAAACAAGATGATTGAGATATAAATTGTGAAATATACTGAAGAAAAGATTCAGGTTATTCAACAAAGATTGAAAGCTGCCAGTGACAGGCAGAAGTCTTATGCTGATCTAAAAATGAAAGATATTGAGTATCAAGTGGGTGATAAGGTGTTTTTGAAAGTGTCGTCATGGAAACACAAACATACTTCGGTTTGGAAAGAAGGGTAAGCTTAGTCCGCGATTCATTGGTTCTTATGAAATTCTGAAAAGAATTGGACCAGTAGCTTATCGGCTGGCTCTTCCTGAAGAATTGGCCAGGCTACATGATGCGTTTCATATTTCTATGCTAAGAAGATATCAGTCTGATATGACACATAAAATTCCAGTGCAAGAAATCAGGTACAATCGATTTGTCATATGAAGAAGGGTTAGTTTCTATCTTAGCTAGAGAAGTTAAACAGTTTAGGAATAAGTCAACGCCTTTGGTAAAAGTACTTTGGCAACATCATGGACTTGAGGAAGCAACATGGGAACCTGAAGAAACCATGAAAGCTCAGTATTGTCGACTATTTTAACAGGTATGAATTTCGAGGACGAAATTCTTTTAAGCGAGAGAGAGTTGTAAGGCCCTAAAATATACCCTAATTGAAATAATACATGTTTATGAAAGTACATGTGTGATAGGAGTTACAAGTTTGCTATGATTAGAATATGAAAGACATATGATTTCAATTTTTGGTCAAGTGGATAATGGTTAGTGAATTGGAATTAATTGAGTTCATTAGAGAATTAAGGTATTTATATGTACATTTGGTCTTGGAAAAGTTGTCAAGTGGCAAGTTAAGTTGGTATATGAAAATTAGAACGATTAACCTATGAGTTAGTGACATTTGGCATGGTTAAAGCATTGGCAAATGGTATAGTTGATACATTAACAAATGGCAGCACTAAGTGTGTGACATATGACCTAATGTATCATTGACACATGGGAGCTCCTTCAAGGGACACATGAAGCTCATACATGGAAACATATGTTGCTCCAATTCCATGACACCTAGCTTTGGATGTGGCAAATTCTGCTGGAGCAAGTTTTCACTTTGCTATTTTCTCTCCACCAAAATTCTTCTACTCCCCCTCTCAACTTCTGGATCTTTACTGAAGCTTGGATCATCATCTTTGTAAGTTATTTCACCAAGAAGTAGGTCATGTAACTTTATGTAATATTATTTAGTTAGTGCTGAAAGTTACACCTTAAACTTAGGTATGTGTTGGATGTTTGGAAGCTTAGTTTAGCTAGATTATTGGAGTTGAATTTGAAGCCTAGCAAGCTAAGGGAATTATAAACTTGGTATCCTGTGATAGCATGTGTTGTTTGATGTTTTATATGGATCAATTGTGTACTGAAATAGGAAAGAATTGAGGTTTGATACATGCTGGAAACTGGTTTGGATAAGTAGTTCTACTGGACAGGTTTTGGTATTTTAGCTATATCTTGCCCTGTAGGTATCCAAATTGGATGAAATTAAATTCGGAGTAAACTAGAAACTTATATCTACAACTTTCATGAAGGCATCGAAATTGATTTCTGTCACTAATTATGTCAAAAGTTGGCTTGAACTTGAGTATATGTAATTTGTCACTGTTTGTGAATAGTTTGTAGTCATTTGGGGATAATTTTCAAAATACTGAACCACATTGCATAACATTAGTGACAATAGAAACTTAAGACATAAATGAACAAATGTTTAGAAGAATGTTTGGCCTAAATCCTTCATTTTCATTGTCAAAATGTCCGTGTAACTTTGACCCGAAAGTTTGTTTTGGGGAAAAGCTGGAAGAAAATGATGAAGTATGCTGGATTATGATAAATGAAGTGTTTTCACTGAGCTTACTTTGGTATTTCGATTATAACTTGAACTGTGGATCTCCAAATGAGTTAGTTTTTAATTCAGATTAAACTAGAGAAATATTTCTACAACTTTCTTAAAGAAGTTGAATTTTAATTCTGTCTTTAAGATTTTCAAAATTTGGCATGAAATTAAGTCTTGCATAGGCTGTAGCACTACCAGGGACATAAATCATATCCTGTGGTTTTTAAATAAACTGTATTGATGTAAGCTGAATTAGATTGAGGTGTCTCTACCAAAGTTGAAGCTTATTCTCTTAGCTTTAAATTGGTATAAAGTTTGTAATTTTTGGATATTGTAATTAAGAGTTATGAGGCCTATAACTTGGAGGCATGATCATGCATTAGCCAAAATTTTCAAATGTGCACAGCCTGTGGTATTTTGAACATAACTCATTGAATACTAAACCAAACTGGATAAACTTGGTATCATTGGAAACCTAAGACAAAGAGGGAAAACTTTTTAGAAGAAAGTATTACCTAATTACCTCACCTTCCTGATGAGAATAATTGAGCAAAGTGGACCTGAAGGTGGATTGTGAAATAAATCTAAATTGAGGGATTAAGTATGATTTCATATGATCGATAACGTGATTAGATTAAGGATAAGAAACCCGAATTTTTAACATGAATATGCATCATACATATTCAGTATATATGAATGTGCATAATTGAATTCATAATTATGCACAATAGTAATATATGTTTGTATTAAATGTTTTAAAGAACCCTTAGAGCGACCTATTCCAGATATTACTAGGACTTCAAGGCAATAAGCAAAAGGGAGCGATTGTAAGTAATCTTAGATGATCACATCTTACTTTGTTTTGCTTGTTGAATTTGATTTATGCTGATTGTGTTCTGAATTTCAGATGATGATTGTCCGAGGTGTTTGATGCATGTTTATATCATTAGAAGTACTACTTGCATGTGAATGTGATTGACTACTTGCTTTGCATATGAAATGTCTAAAATGACCTTGTTTTGTTTTAAAATTGTTGAGTCCTAGTTGTGGATAAATAGGCATGCCTAAAATGGTCTGCTGCTACTTTTTTGATACTTCGGTAGCTGATACTTCGATGTCTTCTGTTATTGACACTTCAGTGGTTGATACTTCGGTGTCTTCTATTATTGACACTTCGGTCTGACGTTTTGGTGTCTTCTGTTATTGACACTTCGATGTCTGACACTTCGGTGTTTTCTGTTATTGACACTTTGATGGCTTATGTTATTGAGATGTAAGTCTCTTATGTGATATGATACCAATTATGGTATCTTCTGTATAAGTCTCATTATCCACTTCTGTTGACGGATTAACAATCATTTGATTGTGTAGTCTGATATATGTTAGATTTTGAAATAAAAAAAATGATGTTTTGAACTGAAGGGATTGTGCCTTCTTTGATACTCAATTCTGTTAACTATGCAACTGTTCTGAAATTTAAATATCTGCTTGTGCTATAACTTGATTAAGTATGATTAATTGTCAAATTATGCATAGTTTAGTTATTACTCACTAAGCTATAAGCTTAGCTT
>JAOTAZ010000002.1:5225018-5236511 GCA_025629785.1 Erythroxylum oxycarpum | reverse complement strand
TCTACTGTACACTGTTCACTGTTTATGCGCTCGGTCACAACACTGTAATAAACTGGGAAAGTGTCACATGTGCATTGTATACATACTTGACTGAATACTTGAAATGGGAACAAGGCCAGAATGCCTTCCAAATCGGTGATGTACTTGTATGTAATGACATAGTATTTCTGACTATGATATTACTGTGAATTGCTTATGTGCTGTATGAATTGGGCAAACCATTGATGATGGTTCCTCACTGAGTTCGTAAAACTCACCCAAAATTTGCATCTATTTTTCAGGCCTTGAAGAGTATCCCGCTAGACACGAGAGTATGCCTACTGCAGGCAAGTGAAAGATAGAGGTCGGGATCAGTTCGCGTCTGCATTAGTGTCTCATAAAATTGTATTCCAAATTTTCTGTAAAAGAATACTCTGTATTTATAGTGAACCCAATTTTGGTTATGACTTTGTTTGCATTAATGGCTTTTGTAAATTATTGTTGACTGTTTGTAATAACTGAAAATGCTCCCTTTTACTGTGGGCTCAAATCGTCTACTGTTTTCCGCGCGAATGAATGTTTTAAAAATAAAAATAAATATTTATACTGAGTTTCGTCTGACTGACTGATGTAGTACGCCACCCTCGTGGGGCACGGACGCGGATATCACCAATGATGTCGGGTTCGGATCACACGAGAGTGGGGTGTTACATTAGTGGGCCCCGAGCCCAGGCCGTTATTCAAAAGTTAGGTTTTGATTACTCTTTTCGGGTTGAAGCCTTAGGCTTTTCCGGGGGGATATGGATCTTATGGCAGACAGAGTATCATATCTCTATACATTTCGCCCACCACCAATTTATCCATACCACTATTACTACTGGCCCTACCTCTTTTGCCTTTACCGCAGTGTACGCCAGTCCTCAAGTTGCCACTCAACGGTACCTCTGGCTAGGGCTAGTGGATCTTGGGCGAACTGTCACCGGTCCCTGGATTATTGCCGGAGACTTCCATGCCAAATTGGTAATCCATAATAAACGAGGCGACTCCAGCTCCGCGAGAACTGTGAATCCCCACTTTCAGAACTGGGTTTAGGATTGTTGTTTACACGATTTAGGGTATGTTGGTTCCAAATTTACTTGGAAACGGGAATCAATCCAAGCCCGGCTCAACCGGGTCTTTGGGTCGACCGAGTGGCTTCACTCTTTCCCATACACTACCAATCGTCATTTACCTTTCCTAGGTTCGGACCATCGCCCTATGCACATTCAATTTCTTCAGCGACTTGCCCCTTCGATCCGTGCTTCCCCCTTTCGGTTTCACAATGCTTGGCTCACTCACCCCACCTTTGATGAGGTCATAGCGGGTCATTGGAACCCGAATGAATTGTTAATCTCTCAGACTCTTGCTAACTTGGCACTTCACCTCTAACGTTGGAATTATTCGAACTTTAGGAATATTTTCTTTCGGAAGCATCGCCTGCTAGCCAGACTGCGGGGTATCCAACGGGCCCTGACTCGCGATTCTAGGGAGGACTTGTTAGAGTTGGAGGACCATCTGAGCGAGGACTTGTTGCAGGTACTTTGCGAAGAAGAAATTTATTGGCATCAATAGGCTCGCTGTGAGTGGATCTCGCAAGGGGATCGAAATACTAAATATTACAACACCCTGACCAAGTCCAAACAAATGAAACTCCGAATTGGGAGTCTTAAGGACTCTCAGGGGACAATGGTTAAGGACCCAGGGTAATTACGTCAGTTAACCCGAACATATTTTGCTCAGCTCTATTCTCAACCTCTTGATGATTCTAGTATCGACTTCCCATTTTCTGGGTCCTTCCCTGCTCTTTCTCCTGATACAACTAGAGAGCTGACCCGTCCGATACACCCCACTAAAGTTAAAAATGCCATCTTTGGGATGAATCCGAACAAAGCCTTTAGGATTGATGGGTACAATGTCCTTTTTTATCAAAGGCAATGGGGGCGGGTTGGCCCCTGACTGACCGAGTATATCCAGGCAGTTTTTAGACACGAAACTTGGGAAGCAGAGCTCAATCAGACCATCCTGGTGCTTATTCCTAAAACTCCCTCCCCTTCTAACATCACCCAGTTCCGACCAATTAGCCTTTGCAACGTGTCCTACAAAATTCTTTGCAAAGTCATTGTGAATCGGTTAAAACCTCACCTCGACTCTTTAGTTCGGGAAAATCAATGTAGTTTTATCCCGGGTCGACACATCACGGACAATATTATCACTGCCCAGGAAGCCATCCACTTGATGAGAAAGAAGACCGAAAGGACTGGATACTTCGCGATCAAGGTTGACCTGAAGAAAGCCTATGACCGGCTTCGGTGGGCCTTTATAAGAAGTACTCTAGTTGATATTGGGCTTCCGGATCAACTGATCGACGTCATTATGCTTTGCATGTCAACTGTTTCTATGCAGGTGAATTGGCAAGGCACCTTATTGGACCCCTTCTCCCCTTCTTGCGAGATCTGACAAGGCGACCCGCTCTCGCCGTACCTGTTTGTCCTCTTCCTCGAACGACTTGGCCATCTAATTTCTACGGAGGTGGACCAAGGTAACTGGCATCCTCTTAAATTATGTCCTACGGGACCATCCTTATCTCACCTGTTCTTTGCTGACGACCTGGTCCTGTTCGCCGAAGCTACCGATTCCCAGACTACCGTCGTTGCTCGAATCCTTGAGATGTTCTGCGCAACTTCGGGACAGAAGGTTAATCGGACCAAAACGAAGATTTTTTTTTCTTCGCTAACGTTACTCTAGAGTCAGTGCGGCGTCTCAATCATAATTTATCCATCTCCAGCACAACCAACTTAGGCAAATACCTTGGTGTGTCGTTGCTGCATGAGCAGTCCACACGTAACACGTATCAATATATTCTGGACCATGCTCAACAAAAACTCGTCGGATGGTGGGCTAAAACCTTATCCTCAACAGGGCGGGTCACTTTAACTCAGTCGGTGATCTCAATGCTCCCTATTTTTACAATGCAAACTGTTAGGCTTCCGAGAGGCCTCTGTGATGATCTGGGATGTATTATGTGTAACTTTATCTGGGGCTCCACTACTCACCATCGTAAAATTTCTTTAGTGTACTAGGTCTCGATGTGTCAGCCTAAAAGCGCAGGGGGTCTCGACGTAAAGAAGATTTGGGTCTCCAATGATGCCCTGCTTACGAAATTAGGATGGGCCTTGATTATCCAATCGGATGCCCTTTGGGTCCGTCTATTATGGGCTAAGTACCGTCTTTCTCCGTACCATATCCCACAAACGATAGCTCGTCCAGGAGCCTCGTCATTGTGGCACGGTATCGAGGCGAATTGGTCTATTGTCCGCCAAGGAATCTCCTGGCACCTTGGCAATGGTAGGCATATATCCTTCTGGCTGGATAACTGGGTACCGGATTGGGGCCCTCTCATTGCAGTGGCCACTTCCCCGGTCCCGGATGCCCTCCTGTACACCAAAGTGGTAGAATATTGGACTGATGCTGGCCACTGGAACTGGAGTACTTTCTAGCAATACCTCCCTGAGCCGTTGTGTATGCAAATTGCCACTTTATCCATCACCGCCGAGACCCCTCCAGCGGACACCATTCGTTGGGCTCGTACCGCCCATGGACAGTTTACAGTCGCTTCGGCCTATGCGTTCATTGACAACCAGGGCCCGACCCACCGGTCGACCCTCTTGGAATCCATTTGGAAGTGAGCGGGACCCCTACGAATCCGTTCCTTCCTCTGGCTCCTAACCAAAAACAAGCTCCTAACGAACCAACAGCGCGTGACACGTCATCTCGCGAGGGTTAACACCTACCATGTCTGCGGTCAGGAGGAATCCACCATCCACGCTATGCGCGACTATCCGCGGGTGACCACCTTCTGGCAACAATTTCCCCGCGGGATGATCCCCACGGATTTCTTCCACCTGGACTTGGTAAGGTGGGTTCATTCCAATCTCAAACCCCAATCCCTGACTTTACCCGAGGGCTGGGCTACCGTCTTCGACGTTACTTGCTGGATGCTTTGGTCCTGGCGCAATCAAAGCATTTTTTATCTAGATTTCGTGTGGCCGGAGCATGGTCATCGTGCAGTTCAAGCGTTTGTAAGTTGGATTGCCAAGACGAGGACTGTCGAACACACCGTCTTCCCCAAGCAGGGGCTTTCGAGGGGTAGCCCGGTGGGCTAGTCCACACTGCCGACAGATTGGATCAAACATAACACCGACGGAGTAGTTAACCCAGTTTTGACTGCGGCATCAGCGAGCGGATTACTTCGTGATTCGAACGGCACTTGGTGTGGCGGATTTCTATATCAACTTGGCCAAACCTCGCCTCTTACCGCTGAACTTTGGGGAGTCCATTCAGGACTCACCATGGCTTGGTCGATGGGTTTCTGTCGCATCATTCTCGAAGTGGACTCCTTGGAGGTAATTCATCTTATCTCTTCTTCCTATATGGGGAATGACCATCATAATCTTTTGTTGACAGGTACCCGAGAGTTACTTCACAGAGATTGGGAGGTGCAGAACTAGCATGTCTACCGTGAAGGAAACCAGTGTGCTGATTCGTTGGCTCATCTCACGGGACTGACTAATCCGAGCGTCCATATCCTCCAAGCTCCTCCCTTACCTATTATTCATTGTCTTCATCAGAACCAGATAAGCACTTTGTACTGCCGCGCTACGCGTTAGACGCGTGTTTATTTTTGTTTCCTGCTGTAGTTTTCTCCTTGTAACCAAGAAAAAAAAATGACCAGTGCCTTGGTAAGGACGAATACTGTGACAAGAGAAATTGTTTATCATTCTTATAATTAAGATAATTAAGCAATAACAATAACAATAATAGCTTAATAAAAATTCCAATAAAACGCGAGAAAGTCTAATAGTATGTAGCCTTACCTTAATTAATAGAGAGATTGTTTTTAAATAACTCACGTGAAGGAAAAATAAATAAAACAAAAAAACAAAACAAAATAAATAAATAATAAATACTTAATGAATAAAATATGAAATAAGTAATAAAATAAATAATACAGTAATGATAGATAAGCTATAATAATAATAATAATAATAATAATAATATGGCTAAGCAGCAAAAATCTTAGGCTAGATCCCTTAAAGTTGACTATTACATATTAAAAAGTTTAGGCTAAATATAAGAAGAAAGTGCCAAAAGATTTGTGAGAATAACATTGATATATCTGTATCCTAGTACGTCAACGTTTTCTATTGCAGGTCATGTTATCAGTAACTTCCAGCAATGCTATATCATTTTTGATTACCTCCTTTAATTCTTTTTAGGTCCTCCTTTTTTTTTTTTCTTCTTACAGTCTTTAAACACAATATTTTTGCATCTTTTTATTGGAGTGTCTGAATGTCTCCTTTTAACATGTCTAAATCCTAAAACTTTCTCTCTTAATTTTTCAATAATATTATCTACCTTTAATTTGTTCCTTATTATTATATTCTTGACCTTATCTATTCTAGTAAGGTTTTATCTCCAGCTGAGCATCCTCATATTTGTCACTATTAAGTTATGACTATGCATAAGTTTTATAGCTTAATACTCCGCCTAATAAAACATGTTTAGAATAATCGTTATACGATAGAATTTACCTTTAAAGTTGAGTCGTATCTTCTTGTTACATAAAACTATTAATATACTTCTCTATTTAAGTCGTCTTGAACTAATTTGGTGGATTTTGTCTTCATCAATCTCTTCATTAAAATAATGCTAGAGGCATAAATTTTATAAAACTTGTTATTAACAATTTACGTGGACCAAAACAGATTTGATATATGCTCTTTAACGTGCTAATGAGTGCAAATAATTTTGACTGTGGTAAGTCTATTTATAAATGATTTTCTAGAAAAACTGGCAGTTTTGATTGGTATCCATTTGATTATGATAACTATTCTTATTATGAAAGATAACAAACATCTAATTTTTTTTTTAAAAAAGGACTTTATTTAATTTGGACGCCCTTTTAAGTTTTGTTTCAAGAATGATCTGAAACTATTGGCTCCAATGGGGCCGCACCACTTTCCTTTGTTTGCGTAGACGATCTGCTTTGCTAAGAGAAGAGAAAGAAGGGAGAGACAGAGACTCGATGGACTACTTAAACATGTCAAATTACTTACAAACATCAATGCATGTCACCAACTTTTCTGCGACATCAACCAGCTCGAGTAAAAAGACGGTGCATCGCATTCGAAGAACGTCAGAAATAACCACCGACCACGATTTTGCCATATACTTCTTGTCTTAGAACCCTACATGATAATATATAACTATAGTTTCCACTAATAAACACAAAATTGCAGAAAAGAGATCTTACCCACCTTAAGCTGTCTAATATTGGTCATTTGTGGATCTAAGTTCAAGTTAAAGGCGGAGTGGGGGAGGTTTTCCTTCACTACGGTTCTAGCGGGTCAACGAAGTAAAAATCGTCCCCAAGAGTATGAGAAAGAACCTTCAGGCTAAGCTTCCTCTTCACATATATATCCCAAGTCAAAATGTGACTCATGATTCCCTTGCCTAATTAGTAATAGTGTGAATATTGTAAGCCTTTCTATCCATCTGTAAGTTGACTGTAGCAGAACAATATCGTGGTTTCCACTATTCTACTATTTCTTATACATGTGGAATATGCAACCCTTAATTGCACTAATCAAAATTTTATCCTATTGAACTAAATTCTTAAAAAAAAACATAATGTCCATATACTATTGAATATGTGGTCTATTGCATGCAGCTAGATTGCAGCTAACGAAGAAAAGAATCGCAGCCATGTGACATTGTAAAAAGCTTGCATCCGAGGCTCCTGACCAAATGGCACTAACTTTTGTCCTCTTTCTCTCTGACCGTCAAAAGGATGACTATCTCATTGTCACATCTCTGCTGTTCTGTTCTCCTTAGCTGGCTAAGCACTGGAACTTAAGCACAGGTTCGGTTGACACCGGACGTAGCCTCACAATGACACTTTTAATTTAAGAAACAACGCGTTATTTATCTGGCAAGTCACAGTGTCACACCCGCTTGCAATTTCCTTTTCCTGGCAACTTCCCTTCCATTCCTTTGAGACTTCCCACACTATATATAGAGCCATCTTTCATGCTCGGTATAATCATTCCAAACTCAAAAACAGACACATATTAGATTGAAAGCTTCAGTCTTTCACCACTACTGCTAAGTAAAAGTCTCCAATTTAGCCATGAGCTTTTCTGTTTCCTTCCATTCTCTTCTCCAGCTCCTTCTTCTTGTCTCTGTGCTTCAATCAAGCACAGCAGCCAGGAGACTCGCAGAGTCTGATGAACCTATGTTGTTTCAGTACCACAAAGGCCCTCTTCTCTCTGGAAAAATTTCTATCAATTTGATTTGGTATGGCCAATTCAAACCTTCTCAACGTGCGATCCTCTCAGATTTCATTTCTTCCCTCGCTTCCACCACCAAACCGGCGTCAGCCCAACCTTCTGTCGCTACTTGGTGGAAGGCTACTGAGAAATACTATTCCCTAATCAAATCCAAGAAAACGTCCTTTCTTGCTCTCTCCTTAGGGTCACAAATCCTAGACGAGAGCTATTCCTTGGGCAAATCTCTCTCTAACAAGCAAATCTTGCAGTTGGCATCAAAGGGTGGTCAACAAGATGCAATCAATGTGGTTTTCACATCGGCAGACGTAACCGTAGAAGGGTTTTGTTCAAGCAGATGTGGCACACATGGCTCTGCTTTCGGTGCTCAGAAACTCAAAGTTAAAGCCTCCAAGTTCGCTTACATATGGGTCGGTAACTCGGAGACGCAATGCCCAGGTCAATGCGCGTGGCCGTTTCACCAGCCAATCTATGGACCACAGAGTTCTCCCCTGGTTGCACCAAACAACGATGTGGGTCTAGATGGTATGGTCATCAATTTGGCTGGTCTTCTGGCTGGGACAGCTACGAACCCTTTTGGAAATGGCTACTTTCAAGGTCCCAAAGATGCTCCTCTTGAAGCCGCATCGGCTTGTCCTGGAATTTATGGCAAAGGAGCCTATCCAGGTTATGCCGGTAATCTCTTGGTTGATTCTACGACTGGTGCTAGCTACAATGCACATGGCGTCAATGACAGGAAATACTTGCTTCCTGCTTTATTTGACCCTTTAACATCAACTTGCTCTACTCTTGTTTGAGCCAGATCACGCTAAAAATTTGTGCGTTTAGGAGAAGGTTGAGGGATTCTTTGATTTAGTTGATTATTCGTTCATTCGTTGTACTAAGGTTACATAATGAAAACGATAACATTCATCGGCGAGACTCATTCCATAGTACCTATTCATTATAAGCATCAATTTACCAGCTGATTAGCTCATTAAATTCATCTGTAAACTTAAGTTTGGCGAAGCGACAATAACGATAACTCTTACGCTACTTATGTCTTTTCCCTCTTAGAATGGATTTGTGAAACGCCTCGGGAAGGTGGTGAATTTCTTACTTGGCTCAGAGAAGAACTCGACAACCTATCTAAGCAAAAACTAAGTCTCGAAATCTAGACTGACGGAAATTAAAATATACCCATAAAATTTATAACTGTATGGAAAGATTCATTATACATACACCGTCATTGTTAAGGAGACTTGAAAATTGAACATTTTTATAACTAATTGTGTATATGTGTACTACTTACATTCATTCCCCATTAACGATAAAATGCGAATCATGTTTGAGCGATTTCAAAATATCCTATATTAATAAGCTTCAATTTATTTATAATATTACAAAATTAAAAGTAATTGAAATTTAAACATAATGTTCAGAATTAAAAATTTTGACAAAGCCAGCAACGCTTGGCAAAGCAAATTAAATCCTGTAACACAGTGTAAAAACTGAGTTCTTGGCATAGAAGATCTCATCCCTGGAACTAGCATATTTTTTAATTTTGTACGTATAGGGCATCAATTCCCAATTTCATTGCTCAATAATAAGAAATTCACAGACGTGAACACCTTCCCTAATCTATTTCTTTTTTAACGTTCTCCTCTCAATTACGTACTTGATGACATATATCGAGAGAAACTCAAGAAATAGAGGCAGAACCCAAAAACTTGACTTATAAGTGTTAGTAATTATATACTATAAAATATCATATGTAAATTAGGATTATTTCATATGCATATAAAACAAATAATTATGTACTTGAATTTTTATTGTAGTTCTACCAGTTAAAGAACTTTTGTTCCCAATTTTACTGCAGAGATCTTCTTTTTGTGTGTAAACTTGATAAAGGAATAAGAAGCATCAAATACACGCAGATGTATATCTTCATCAACGTTTCGTTCATTATAAGTTTCATATACAACCATATACACCCATGAAGCCACTCATACATAATGTGTTTAATCTCATTAAAAACAAACAAACTCTGCAATGTTCATACTTGTTCAACAATCGGTGTGACCAACATACGACAATAGCACATTGTCATATATCTGTTAGGAGCATATGACATCTCGATTAACAAATTGATCCTAGAACTTTTGAGTCCTTGAGTAGACATTGTATGCTATACTCTAGGTCATATCTCGTATTTACACTTTTCTTTGATCTCATTTACTTTCTTGTGTCATGATTGTATTCAAGTTCTCTACTAAAGAGATGATGGTCATTTTTGAATACTTTTCATGCAAGTCATTGATCTAAAAAAAACAAATAAATAAATAACCTTCCTCTGTTCTCAATTCTCTTTTAAATTTAATTTAATTTGTTTTCCTATAATTATTTTATAGGATCGCATCTTGCATGATCTTTTGGCAATAACTTAGAGTAGTAAACCTTAAATTCAATTCTCAAGAATGAAACAAGAGTCATAAGGGTGAATGATGAGGTTCTTCTCAACCTCAAGGGTATCACATAGGGTAAGATGAGATTTGGAGACTTACATTAATCCTTTTTTGTGGTCAGTTGTGCACATATGGTACAAATTATGTGCTACGGTACTTACCCACTTCGTTAAACTTGAACATCTTTCATTCAAGAAATACCGTACAGATGATAGCTCAAACATACTCAATGTTTAATTTGAGTTCATTTATCTACTCAAAAAATTGTTCAGAACTCACATCTAACAACATAAGACAAATATTAATAAATTACTTTGAACCAATTTCCTTGCAGTCACCTAGATAATAAACTTTAAACATATCTCATCTCTAGCTAGCATAAACACCAGAGGTGATTTTCTGTGTGAGAGGCCAATCTATAATCTGACTCATATACATGTAATTCGTCCCAAAATATATTTATGCAAAAACACATATTCATGAATTACATGATACACAATGTATAATCTTCATCATACATTATATCCAAAAATATGACATTATAATGAGTGAACATACATAGAGAAATATTTATCAGTATATTTCAACATCTACGTAGTCCTAGTGACTTTACATGCCCAATGTATACATCTCTGAAAATTGGCTTTGTCAGTGGGTCTGCTATCATATCTCGCATAGATATATATCTCACGTTCACTTCTCCTCATGCAACTATATTTTTCACATAATTATACTTGGTATCTATATGCTTTATCTTACAATAAAATTTAGGGTCTTTAGTATAAGCGATTGCAGCTTGACTATCATAGTTGATGGTCACTGGATTAATTTCACTTTTAATGACTCCCAAATACATTACGAATCGATGAAGCTACACAGCCTCTTGTACTGTAGTTGAGAATGCTATAAATTCAACTTCCATTGTGGATAATGCAACGTAAGATTGTTTCTTACTTTTCCATGATATTAAAGTAAGAATACATATCCTGAGGTAGATTTTCTTTTATCTAAATCTCCTCCCTAGTTTGCATATGTATACCTTTATATATGTAGATCATTTCCTTGATAACATAATGCATAGTCCATAGTTCCCTATAGACACCTCAATATTCTATTTGCTTCTTTCCAATGTGCTTAGCCTGGATTTGATGGATACTTGCTCACCATCCCAACAGCGTAACAAATATCTGGTCTTGTACACATCATTGCGTACATAAGGCTTCCAATTGTACTAGAGTAGGGAATATTCTTCATTTGTTCCCGTTTTTGTGGTGTTGATGGGCAATTTCTCTTATTAAGGCCTTCTTTTTTAGCAATAGGATTATCAATTGGTTTGGAATCTTGCACACGAAATTGATTAAGAATCTTTGAATGTACATTACTTGTGAAAGCAAGAACAATCTCTTCGAACGATCTCTTGAAATCTTGACTCCAAGAATGCATACTGCTTCATCCATGTCTTTCATTTCAAATCCAGATGATAACCAATCTTTGATTTATGTAAGAAACACATAGTCATTTCAAGCAATCAATATATCATCCACGTATAAAGATAAAATCGCGAATTTATCTTTGGATCTCTTAAAATACACACAATGGTCTTCATCAATCATTTGAAAATCATACGAAATGATTACGTTATGAAAACGAATATACCATTGTCTTGAAGACTGCTTCAGGCCATA
>JAOTAZ010000002.1:5206262-5224918 GCA_025629785.1 Erythroxylum oxycarpum | reverse complement strand
AATTAACTTAATTAGTTTGTGTAAATTAGAAAACGTATTTCTAATTCTTTATGTTACATATTTAATTTAAAACATATATTCAAACAAAACTATTTGTTAAGTCTTCTAATTGAAATCCACCAATCAGATTTAGAAACTTCCCATCCCAATAATCAAAAGGCTTTCTAATAAATTATTAAATTTCTTGATTGTCCTTTAATACATGAGTCAGCTTAAAAGATTAATTTACAGCAAAGTTATCAAATTCTCTTTTTTCCTGTTGATTCCAAGTCGCAAATAAAGAAAATATGGTAACTATGGACAAAATCACAAGTTAATGAATGGTATATATGATTGTGAGGACTGCCGGATCTTTTATAAGCCACACGAATAATGAGTATCAGATGAAATCAATAACTAGAAAATTGCTAATCAACCTTAAAACAGTTTCCGAGTTGAGTTAATATACTACACTCTAAAATGATATCATTGCAAATGAAGGAGATTGGAGGGGAAGAACCTGCCGGGTCACGATGTTTTTCTTCTTAATTATGCCAACTTATCGCATAACCAAAGGTTTATTAAATTTCTAAGCTGGATTAAACATGCCTTCTTTGCCAACCAAAGAAAGTAGAAACAAAATCATTTGATATTCCATAGTTCAGTATAGAGGACCGAACCAACCAAATGTTTATTGAAAACATTAGTTAGCTATTCCACAACCCAACTCTACCAATATGATCTAATCTTCAATGTTGCCTTTACTAGCAACATTCTCTTATCATAAACCTATAATTTTATTGTTATTGTTGCATTGTTAAACACTTTTTTTTTTAGATTATTCCCTTGAATCAATCTAACCCTTTCTACAGAAAAGAGGGGATATAATACAATTTCGAAGTTTGTTTATTTCTCAGTGGAGTTAGTGCAGAACTTCATAATTGATGATATGTCTCCGAACTGAAAACTTATTATGTAGTTTTCAAATGTCATTTCGGAATTGTCATATACAAACAAGCACAAACGTTAAACAGCACGCCGCAATTGTCAATGATTCAAATGGACCAAAAAGAATATGAAATGGAGTAGTGACCCACATGCCACTAACTTGAAAATGGGCCACCGTTCCTTCCACTGTTATCTGCCACAGTTTTACATAACGTTCAAACATGCACCCGCCGCCCCACACGGTGAGGTTCATCTTCATCTGCCTCTTACAATCGTTCACTTCCTTAGAATCTGGCAAAAGTTGGCGCCGTCCATGGCCATCTTCGACCCTCGCGAAAACTACGTTTACATCACCTCTCTGCCAACACTTTTTCTTTGGTCATACAAGCTTATCTTTGCCTTCTAGCCAGGCATTGCGTGTCCAATGAATACTCATTAATGTTCAACATGGAAATCTGAAGTTAGACAAGTGTCCCGATGATTTAACTTGCTTTTCACAGCAACAACTGTAACAATAACAATAATAAGTAAAAGTTTTTGTATTAAGGGTCGTGCTTTCCATAAGTTTCAACAGAGTTATCATTATTGCTTTCGAGACTAATATTTTAAGCCTAACTTAAGCTAACTTTAGTCTCGTAGAATATCCTCATCCACGATCCACATTCAACGGTTGTTTCGATTCAAAGGTTTTGAATAAGAGAAACATGATAAGTCATGTTAAAAACTACAGGGAAGTCGGATCCAAGTGCGTGCAAGACTAGAGCGCACCACTCCTAAAAGGGCAACTACTCCAACAAACACTGTACAGACTATAAGAGTTTCTTTTCTTTGTTTTCATCTCTAATAGCTTTTTTTGTATAATGCCTATCTTGGTCAGTATTAAAACATTTTTGTTTCTAAATCTATCCATTATATCTGGTTATTATCTATGCCTACTTTATTTTCTTAAAGCATCTTTATATCTATGTTTACTTACTATATGCATTTACTTAGTATCTATTTCATTGTCATAAACACCCAGTTGAAGTTGCAGTGAATCAGTAACACAGTGTATTATGTATAGTGTTCGATTTTTCAAAGATTATACGAAACCCTTTAAAGAATCAAAGAAAATATAATAGAAATATGAAATAATGTTTTCAATCTAACAAAAATTATCGCTAAGTGACTACAAAAGATAATATAAACTCTAAAAGATGAAAACTTAAAGGATAAAACAATCTTTTACTAATAAAACAATTAAAACTAATAAAACATTATTAGAACTCCACGTCAATCTCTTCCACTTGGAAAGGACTAGTCCTTGAGTGCACAAAGTCCTCTATGTATAATGGATCATCGGAATTATGAAACTTGGACAAATATGATATGTTGAAAGTGTTGGAGATCCCCATACTATCTGGAAGGTCTATGATACAAGCGATGTAATTAATCTTTTTAATATCTTGTATGGTTTATACTTCTTCGGCTACAGTCTACTGTATGTTCCTACAGAAAACCTCTCAACGCGTAGAAATACCATGACTTGATCTCCCACATCAAATGTCTCTAGTCGCCTATGTTTATTAGTTGCTTGTTTGTATCATTGATTTGTCGCGTCCAATTTTTGTTTTACATTTTGATGTATTGCTACCACTTGTTCGACATATGCTTATCGAAAATATCGGTCCCCTCACCGTTAGGTAGCGTGAGCAAGTCTAACGTGTATTGAGGTGCCTTGGTATAGACAATAGAGAATGGTGATTTACCTGTCGTACTATGAATGGCATTATTATATGTGAACTTTGCTTAAGGTAATGCCAAGTCCCATTGTTTTGGCTTATCCTCACAAATACTGCGAATTAAGTTTCTTAGTGTCTGATTGAGACAGCCTTCGTTTTCCCGTCAGTTTGTAGATAGGTTGTGCTACTGAAATTTAAAAAGGAATCGAATAACTTCCATAAGGTACGCCAAAAGTAACTGAGGAACTTACTATCATGATCCGAAGTAATGGTCTTGGGTACTCTATGTAGGCGAATCACTTCTTTAAAAAACAATTGGGCAACGCCGATTACATCGAAGGTCTTTTTACAAGGGATACAGTGAGCCATCTTAGAAAATCTGTCAACCACAACAAATACTGAATCTATACCTCTTTGATTATGAGGTAGCCCCAACACAAAATCCATAGATAAGCCTTCCCCAATATTCTCTGGTATGGGTAGCGGCATATACAATCTAGAACTCTTGGAGTGTCCCTTTGTTGTCTAGCATATGTAACATCTTTCTACAAATCTGGACACATCTCTTCTTAACTGAGACCAATAAAAGCGCTCCTTCACTGCCGCCAATGTTTTATCACGTCCTAAGTAACCTGTTAGTCTCCCTACATGCAAGTCTCAAATTACCTTTTCTCTTAAGGATGTTCTAGGCAAATACAATTGGTTATCATACATCAAGTACCCATCGTTGATATAAAATCCGTCAATAGGCACACCATGAGAAACCTTATCCCAAACCTCTGCGAAATCGTCATCTTGCTCATAATTGTCTCGTAGTTGCTCAAAGCCCATAATTTCATTACTGAGAGTAAGTAATAAGGATGCCCTCCTATTTTAAGTATCCGCGACTTTGTTTTGTACTCTTAACTTGTACCTTAAATTGAATGAAATTTTTTGTAAAAATTGATACCACTTCGCATACATATCACTACTAATATGCTTTTGGTTATTTAAATACTTTAAGGCCTTGTGATCTGAATATCATACAAACTCCTTAGCAACCAAGTAGTGCTCCCAATTTTTGAGTGCTCGCATCACCGAATAGAATTCTTTGTCATAAGTACTCTACTTTCTCCTAGCATTACTAAGTTTTTTGCAAAAGAAAGCTACTGGACTTTTCTCTTGTGAGAGTACAACTCCTATTCCCACACCACTAGCATCGCAGTCAACCTCAAATAGTTTGTTAAAATCTGGTAAAGTTAGTACTGGCGCTGTACATAACTTTTCTTTAAGCAAGATAATGCTCTTATTTGCTTCTTCTCTCCACTGAAATTTGCCTTTCTTTAGGCACTCTGTCGTGGCCGCTGCAATGGTGCTAAAATTTTTTATAAACCTTCAGTAAAAGGTCGTCAAACCATTAAAACTGCTCAGTTCCCTCACATTGTTCGGTATTGGCCAATCTTTGATTGCCTTAACCTTTGCTTCATCCGCCTTTATCCCATCCATAGACACTATATACCCCAGGAATACTAAAGTATTTATCATGAAATTGCACTTCTTAAAGTTAATGTATAGTTGGTTATCCTTTAAGGCCTTTAGCACATGTTGTAGGTGTAACAAGTGTTCTCCTCTAAATGACTGTAAATCAAGATATCATCAAAATAAACCACAACAAATTTACCAATAAAAGGATTGAGTACCTAATTTATCAACCTTATGAAAGTTCTTGGTGCATTGGACAATCCAAATGGCATCACCAACCATTCATATAGGATCTCTTTAGTTTTGAAGGTCGTCTTCCATTTATCACTGGCCTTATGCAAATCTGGTGATACCCATTCTTCATATCAATCTTCGAAAATACCGTCACACCATGTAATTGATCCTACATGTCATCCAACCGCAGTATAGGAAATTTACACTCTATTGTAATCTGGTTAATGGCTCTCCTGTCAATACACATCTGCCAATTTCCATCCTTCTTTGGAGTCAATAATGTTAAAACTGCGCAAGGACTCATACTATCTTGTATAAGCCCCTTTCGTAATAACTCTTCCACCTTCTCCTTTAAAATATCACTTTCTTTCGGATTCGTTCAATAATGCGGCAAATTAGATAAACTGGATCTGGGAATGAGGTTTATATGGTGTTGGATATCCCTCGTAGGGGGTAACCCATCCGGGATATCGTCTGGCATCAACTCTTTAAACTCTTGTAGTAGTGGTCACATTATCTTGGAGTAGTCCTCCACTTGAAACTCTGTCTCACTCGTCAACACCTGTTTGACCACTAATGCATGTACTTGTCGTGTTTTTCTTGATCTCCACTTCAAACCTCTTGACTATAGACAAGAAAGCATTACCCTCAGAGGTTGAAGTCTTGGTTTTAAGCGGTAGGAGCATCTACTTGGCCCCATCCTTCTTCAATTGATATTGGTTGCTCCTTCCCAAATGTCGAACATCCACATCAAATTGCCACGGTCTCCCAAACAACATTTGACAAGCATCCATGTCAACAATATCATAATATACTTCATATAAACCTACCAGTGGAGAATGGAACTCTACACCTCTCTATGACTTCTATCTTGTCTACTATGATTTTAATCTACCCAAGGTATAAGGATTAGGAAGTTTTTCACTGGCAATCCTAACCTCTTCACTGCCCCCTTTCTAATAATGTTCTCATAGCTTCCACTATTAATAATAACTCTAAATATCCTGTCACAAATGGTACATCTCGTGCAAAATAGTTGATTCCTTTGGGTTCGGTCTTCCTGCTTAACTACTAACATCAGTTTCCTCACCACATATGTCGAACCCTCGTCAACTTCATACTCATCATCCTCATCTCCATCTGCTTCGTAAGTGATTCCCTCGTTATCTTTGTCCCTCTCTACAAAGTTAACCGTCTTCCTCAAAAGACACTCATTAGACCTGTGTCCAGGTTGACTACACTTGAAGCACTTCCCCACAGCTGGTTTAACATAGGAGTTCTCAGATCTCTTCATCTCCTTATCTCACGCCTCAACCATATGCCTTTTTTCCATAACTTTATCCTCCACACCCTGTATCTCATGACTACAGGGAATATGCTCCTACACAGCTTTGTATTTATTAGTAGATGCTGGAGTCCTATAACTCTCTACATTCCTTCTGCTACGCTCCTGCTACATTATCTCCGCCTTTAACGCTATGTTCTTTGCTTCCGACAACGTGCGGATAACCTGTACTCCAATTCTATCCCGAAATGCTAGTCTCAACCCTTCCAAATATCGACCAACCTATTGTCCTTCAGATTCTAGAAGGTTGTTTCTATCCTCCAACCTCATGAACTCTACGGTATACTCGTGTACTGTTCATCCTCCCTGACTGCACCGTTAATATTGTTGGAATAGAATCTGCTCATAATCCGGTGGTAAGAATTCCTACTTCAATAGAAACTTCATTATATACCATATATGCATCGGTCCCTTCCCTTTTCGCTCTCTCAGTGACTGAATCCTTTCCCACCATATCGAAGCTCCCCCTTCAATCAACAAGCCACAACCTGAACTCTTTTCTCTGGTGCAATCTCTAGATATTCGAAGAATCTGTCAATTTCTACAAGCCAGTCTAAAAAATCTCCAATACTTATACTACATTAAAATCGGGGATATCCACCTTCAGTTTATAATCCCCCGCGTCTCTATCTTCAAATCCACCATAGGCATCTCTCCTCCTACGCCCATCGTGTTGTTTAAAATGTCCAAGTCTATTTGGCTCATAGTAGTCTTCTTCCTCCGAATCCTCCTCATAGATTGGTTGTCTCCTCACAGGCACAGTTATACCCATAGGTTCACCACGAACCATCTCCAACCTTAGGCTTCTACAATTATCCTGCTTCCTATGTGTATTAATTCCTAGAGCATCCAGACGTTTCACAATCTCTTTAAGACGCTCTTCAAAACGTCAGAAGCTGTGTTCTATCTGCTACTTTATACGTTGCTCCAAACGTTGCAATGCTTCGTCTCTTAAAAAAGGAGCCCTAATGTCTTGAACACCGTCACGAAGACCGTTGCTATCTCTCCCAGTTGATATCCTTGCTCTGATACCACCTGACGCAGCGTATAGCGTTGATTTTTCAAATGTTGTACAAAACCCTTTGAAAAACCAAAGAAAATTCAATAAAAATCTGAAGTAATGTTTTCAAACTGACAAAAGTTATCACCAAGTAACTACAAAAGATAATATAAACTCTAAAAGATGAAAACGTAAGGATAAAATGTTCTTTTACTAATAAAACAATTAAAACTATTAAAACACCACTAGAATTTCGTGTCAATCATGAGATTAGTATCCATGTATATCTAATTATTTAATTTTGTATCCTATATGTATCATATTGACTTTGTGACATATTTCCAAGAATTTTTAGGCAAGTGTGGGAGATCTCACATTGGAGAAATGTAAAAATGGAAGAGTTTCTGTAAGCTATAAAAGGAGACTTCATTCCTCTTTGTAAATCATCTAAAAATTAGCAAATCTTTCTCCCTTATAAGACTACCTTTGTTTTTATCTTCTCCTTCAATTGTAATTATTCTCTTTAAAATATTGGACTATCTATGTAATGTTTGAAGTATAGGAAAGTCCAAACCTTGTAAATCTCTGGTATTTTTATTTTGGGTGTTATTTTTCTTATTGTCTAATTAATAGTTATTGTCAGGTATAACTATAGTGATATATTGTGCTATTGATTATATGTTTAGAAAAATTCTATAAAGGTGTACTCCTAAAAATTTATTTGGTATAATTAATATACAATCGTCCACTCGCTGTTTACTTATGTGATAGGGTGAAAGTTATTATTGGTGAAAATAACCTGAATTCCACACCATGTTGGTTATGAATTATTATTGATATCTTACTTTTAGGGTTACTCCAAACTCTCATTTTTTGACACACTCTAAATTGGAATGGAATCGACCTGTTTGTCCAAACTTGATTACAGTCCAATCTTGCCAAAAATTTAATTCGGTGCCACCGCTACACGTAATACAGGCTCACTCGTTAGTTCTTATCAAACATTGCCAGGTCCAATTATGTTATTAATAGGTGAGGCAAAAACAGTTGATAAAATGAATGAGATAAGAACAAGTCAATTTCTGATCTTAATTAAGGGGACTGTTCTATTCAAATACGCTGTATTGCAATTAGTATCCTTAGAAACGTAAGGTTACTCGGGACTCCGTTCTCCAAGCAAATTGCAACTTGGTCATGTCGTAGTTAATTTCACAGCTAGAAACCTTAATGCCATCCCTGAGTCGCCGTGGATTTGGCTCGCTCAAGTTGCAAGAACCAAGAGGACATGGTCCAAATCTAGCGAAGTCTTTAGTTGTAAGCTTTCTTTATTAAAAAAAAAGTAAAGTTAAAGCCAACCTGCCCTCATAAAATTAAGTCAAGGTCACCAAAAGCGAATCTGACAGGGAGTTCCCTGTTCAAATACATCATGAAAGAAAGCAGGGTACCGAGTGTTAAGTAAAATTTCAAATTTTTGGTAAATAATTTATTAATTATATATTTTAAATAAATTATATAAGTAATAACAATTAAAACAAAATATATGACCTTACATTAAAAAAAATACTCAGCGTTAAAAAGTCCAAAATTTTGAAAAAATGAACTATTAATTTTAACTCTTTATAAAGCTCTCCAAGACGAATTGAACAATCACTAGGGACATAAATGCGAAGTTTTGTATAATGATAATCGATTATGGCTCTGTACGGGAACGTTCCAATGGATAAGATGAAAGCGCAAAAAGCAAATTCCTTCCCAAGTCACGGCCTCCCCTTCATTAGTGAAGTCTCCAGCGTATTTAACACCCACTGGGTCAACCCCAAGCGGCGCTCATACGTTTAGCACACACCCTGACAGCTGTGTCCACTATGCCCACTCGTTTTCTCACTATAAATATCATTTACAAACACTTTGTCTTTCATCACTTCGAAATCGAATTCCAATTCTCTCGCTTCACTTACCCTGTCGCTGTCATTTACCTTGATAGCATTCATGTTGATGGCTTCCGTTCATCCTTTCACTGCCTTCACTTGGCTTCTTGTGCTCTTCTTCACCCTCGATCCTACGCTTGCAACAACAAGAAAGCTTGCAGCTTTAGTTAAAGAACAACCTCTTGTTCTCAAGTACCACAACGGTCCGCTTCTTAAGGGAAACATCACCGTCAATCTCCTCTGGTACGGCAAGTTCTCTCCGAGCCAGCGCTCCGTAATCGTTGACTTCCTCAACTCTCTCAGTTCCAGTAAAACCCCGATGAAGCCTTCTGTCTCGTCGTGGTGGCAGACCACCGAGAGGTACAGGGGTGGACCTTCCGTCGTAGTTGTAGGAAATCAAGTCCTTGACGGTGAGTACTCCGTCGGAAAATCGCTGACGACCCAGCAGCTCGAGGCCTTGTCCTTAAAAGCCGGTGACGTCAAAAACGCGGTCAACGTTGTTTTGACTTCTGCTGATGTGGCAGTTGGCGGATTCTGCATGAGTAGGTGTGGGACCCATGCGTCTGTCAAGGTTAAGAGCGGCAAGGTGGCGTACGCTTGGGTTGGCAACTCCGTGAGCCAGTGTCCCGGGCAGTGCGCGTGGCCTTTCCACCAACCGATTTACGGCCCACAGACGCCGCCGTTAGTGGCACCCAACGGCGACGTCGGTATCGATGGGATGATCATAAATCTGGCCACTGTTTTGGCGGGAACGGTGACGAATCCGTTTAACAATGGATACTTTCAAGGTCCAGCAACCGCGCCGCTGGAGGCAGTGAGCGCGTGCACCGGCATATTCGGAAAAGGATCGTACCCGGGATACCCAGGACAGGTTTTGTTGGACAAAAGCACAGGAGCAAGCTACAATGCCCATGGAGTCAACGGGCGCAAGTTTCTTCTGCCTGCAATGTGGAACCCCCAAACTTCCTCTTGCGCTACCCTCGTCTGAGGAGAAAATGGATCGAAACTTTCTAATTTTATTTTTGTAAATATATAAGAAATTGTCGTGAAATTATGTTTTTTTACATCGTTTTTGTTAATTATTAAAAAAAATAAGATTCAAGAGAAGTTAAGAGTAAAAGCATCAAATCCATTTGCTGTATATAAATATCAGAAAAGCTATCGTATCGATCCTTGCACTTCTCATTTCCTCCCGCGACATGGAAGACCCCGATGGCCACCTGCTAACACATCAACCCCACCAGCATCCAAATTCTCCTGCCACCTCCGCAACTCCATGCACCGCTGACACTTGCGTCAAGTGTGGTGGTCCAACATCCTACCCTCCACCGCCACAGGATTCCTTGTCGGCAACCTCTCCACCCCCAATCTACCGCCCAATTCGCGCTCCGGCCGTCAACCTCCCTCCTAACAACAACTCTCAGGCTATAATCCTCGCTCCAGTCCCAAAGTCCCGAAAGGTCCCCACAATTTCCCCGCCTTACAACTTCCAATCTCCCTCTAAAAGAATCTATTCTCCCGACGACATCCTCTACTTCCACGACTCCGATTCCGGCAAAAACTTTCTCGGCTTCGTCGTCGCTCTCTCTGAGGCCATCCGTAGCCACAAAATCTCCGACCCTTGCCTAGAATCCCCCGTTATAAAGTCTATAGTCTCAATAATCGAAACCCTAGCTCAATGGGTTGACGAAATCCCTCCGGTTGAACAAGCTGCTCGCTATGGCAACGTTTCGTACAGAACCTGGCACGAACGTCTTGTCGGAAAGAGTGAATCTTTAATGCTTCGGTTTTTGCCTGATGATCTTAAAGCTTCAACGGTTGAAATTGTTCCTTATTTCATCGATAGTTTTGGTAATTCGAGTCGGATTGATTATGGTACGGGTCACGAGACCCATTTTGCTGCTTGGCTTTACTGTCTTGCGAGGATGGGAGTTATTAGGGAAGAGGATTATCATGCTGTTGTGGCTAGGGTTTTTGTAAAGTATCTTGATTTAATGAGGAAATTACAACTGGTTTATTGCTTGGAGCCTGCAGGGTCTCATGGGGTCTGGGGGCTCGATGATTACCACTTCTTGCCATTTATATTTGGATCATCCCAGTTGATTGATCACAAGTATATGAAGCCTAAGTCGATTCATAATGAGGATATATTGGATAATTTCTCGAATGAGTACATGTATTTGTCGTGCATTGCGTATATTAAGAAAGTGAAGAAGGGTTTCTTCGCGGAGCATTCACCTATGTTGGATGATATCAGTGGAGTCCATACTTGGAACAAGGTTAATAGTGGAATGCTTAAGATGTACAAGGCAGAGGTTCTGGAGAAAGTGCCAATTATGCAGCATTTCCTGTTTGGTTGGCTCATTAAGTGGTACGTCTTTTGTTCTCTTCCATTATCAGTTGAGTGTTATCACACTATACTTTTGGTGGATTTAGAAACTTTCTTGAAGCTTCTAAACTAAGATTAATGTGGGATAAATTGATGATGATTTCTATGTGAAAGAAATTACTGAGTTTCTTTACATGTACGTTGGATGAATTGTTGATATGTGGCAACTGACAAGCTAAAGTATGTTGTTGGAGGTGAAAGCAGGAATTGCTAGTGGATACTGGTGCTTTTGAAGTTGGATTGAGAATGATTTTCTCATGTCCTCAGTCATTGCTGATGTGTTTCCTTTCAGTGCTACAAAATTTTCTTGTCTTATATTTAATATTAAATCTCCCTGCTATGTGGATAGTACTGCTCTGCATTATAAGTCACTTGTATGTGAAATTAAAAGGGCTTGATGGAAAATTACTAGTTCTGTTCAATTGGGAAGCATGGGATTTGACTATGGAGCATATTCCCTCGCCCTTTATCTCGTGCCCTAGTGCTCAAGCTTTTGTATATTTTTTATTGGATTTTGATTGCAAAGGATTCATGTCTTTAGTTTGGACCCATTTTTATGTTTTGTTAATTCGAAAACGTATCTGTGGTAATTGCCGAGTCCATGATGCATATTTGTTACTTTGTCTTATGATTTACAATTTCTTAGTATGGACGGATTGTATTGTTGTTAGAAATGTTTTTTATGCAGAATTTCTTTTGTTTTGACAACATATCTTATTATCCCAGGGAGTAGCGTCTTTTATCAACTCTCTAAGAGCGTATGATTTGTAATGAAGACAATGGTTCTTAAAACAAGGTTTCACCTCAGTATTGACAATTGTCGTATTCCAGAGTTGGATCGGAATAATCTTTTTTTCCTCATCTCCATTTCCTGAAGATCCCATAGTCCTCCTACGATGATAGGCCTTGGAGATCCTTGATCAGGTCAATGCCTGTGTTTGCGCTGAATGGTGTTAGCATAAATTTCTTCTTTCTTGATTTACGGCAACTGGGTTTTTTGTCTCGGTTGATGCTATGCCAGATTGACCTTGTAGTCGAGGTCTAGTCCTACCACGTATAGTTGTACTTAACAACTTGAAATTTTAGTTTCAAGATACAGTCATTCCTGAGCCGATTTATAACATGATATTTGTGGAAGACAAGGCAAAAATGATGTTAACATAGCATGTCTCAGCAACCTTGCATCTGTTGTGTAGAAATTTCATAATTTATTTTATGTCTGAGTAGAATCTACTGGCGTATAAAGTTGTTATTGTTTGCAAAACAAACGGATTGAAACAAGAAGGGTTTCGATTGATATCTCAGTTTTTACTTGTGGATATCGTTTTATATTTGTTTCTTTTCAATAATCTGGTTTACTTGTTCTTCTTTTTGTTTTAGCTATTTTGGTAGAATCAATTCAAAATGAATTTAGGCTTCCAAGGTTTTTCTTGGAATTCATCTTCTCTGTTTCAGTTTCATTTTATGAAACAGCACTTGATAACTTGTAGCTTGGATTAAAGAGTAATTATTTGGCTTTAAAGCTGATTGCTGGATATAAGCTACTCTTCCTTTGCTTGCTCAAGTCTACGCCTTCAGCAAAGCAATTTTATTTGTGTGGGTCGACCCATACATGCAGGAAAGATTCTTGGTATCCCTCCCAGTAGTAACATGGGAAGTGATTGATCGGAAAGGCAGCACTGATGGCTTGTCAAAAAAGCCCCATGAATTGATTGATGGACACTGATTAACTACGACGGTAACATTCAAAAACTGAATCCACCTTCGGATTGAGTTCTTTATCTCGGGACGGTGATTTTTCACCGCCTAGATGGAGGAAAAGAATTGGAATAAAAAGGACTGTCCCAACTGTCCGCCCTTTTGCTCTGAACAAGTATACTGCCGACTCTCTTTTCACGTTGTCAGAAGCAACCCCTCTTTTAAGATTCTGAGCGTCTTGACGTCACTGTAGTCTGCTGCTTATATCATTTATTAGGTACTGTAGTATACTGTCTTATAAAATTTTCAGTACGTCGGTAAAAGTATGATAATAATATACCAATGAATAGAAGAGAGGGAACGTCAGGTTCACAATGATGACGCCATGCCTAGCACTAGCTATTAACGCAGGATCACCTTTTCTCAATTTTCGGTGTGCTTTGCTATTTAGGTGTGATGTCAGATGTTTAATTTATTGAATGGATAAATTGAAACAAAATAACGGGAAGATATGATTAGATCTTTAGTTATTACGTTACTGACAACTGTGACAAATGTTTATCCCTCTCTTCCAAAAAGAAAATAAAAACTGCAGCGTACTTCGGAGATTATGATCATTCAGCCCCAGATGCTGAACCTCATCGCATCGATGACTCTCCAGTCTCCATAGGTTTCTTCACTTTTCCAGGTTGCCCCTAAACTGATTTCTTGTAAAACTCCATATTTTGCCATATCCCAGCAAACTCATCTTCACTTATATTTATCCATTTATAATTCCTTAGTTTGATCTCATTTTTAAATAATAATTTTGATCGAATGCTTTTCCCAATCTAAAATTTTACAAACATCTTCATCGTATTTAGTATTTACGCAGATAAGGTCAATTAAGTTTTTCTTTTCAATTTTAATTTTCCAATGGACTTGTGTAAAAATTATGTATAGGTAAACGTAGCCATATTCTCGGAATAATCGATCTCTGGATTTTGGAACTGTAAAAGAAGTCAAAATTTTGAGCACAAACTCAATGGCAGTCAACTAATAACAAAAACCCAACCCACTCAACCTGGGCCTTAGAACCACTTTCTCCCTCAGTCTCTTGTCGGTGCAAGTACCACCACCAAACACACGTAATGCTCTGTTTCGACTTTCGAACTTGTAACCATAACCACCAACTCACACTCACTCTCTCTCTCTCTCTCTATATACATATGTATGTATGTATGTATATATATATATATATACATGTACATATACATACACACCGTAGTTCAACTGGTCACAAATATCTAGGCAGTATCTCGGTGACAATCAATCACATTCAAACTAATTTTCCTCGTATCTGTAAGTGTTCTGATAACTAGAAGATTTAATTAAATACAATAATTTACCACGAGCTTGACATTTCTCACGGGTTACAAACGAAAACTATACACACACACACAATATAAAAGCCTCTCTCTTTTTGTCACTCTTTACATTTTCTTTAAACAATTATGTCCTGGAGTTTTACACATACGTATCCTCTTCTTGCTTTTCCACTCTCTTGTTTGTTTTTTACTCTCTCTCTCTGTTCTTCTTTCGGTCTCGTATTGACAATGGATGGCCCTGTTTAAATAGGTGGGTAGTGGGTCTATTTTTGTAGCTTTCTCTTCTCTTTCTGTTTGTTTACCTGATTCTCACGAAACTCAAGTGTGTTATCTGCTTGTTTCTTCTCCTGTGTTTCTGGCGTTTAAATCGGTGACTTTGTTTCAGATTCCGAGTCCAGAAAAAATTTAGTTGCAGTTCTTAAGGTAAAGTTCTCAGTTTCCTCCATGTGGGTATCTGATAATTGTTCTCTTTTCTTTTGCTGTTTTAATCTCTGTTTGCGGTTTCGTTGCCGAGCTAAAGACAGCTCGAAAAGAAAAAGACGCAACTTTTTTGTTGTTAGTTCTGTTAGCCTCCGTACAGTTTTGTATTTTGTTTGTTATCTTTGAGAGCCAAATGGGGTTTCAAGTTAATTGGCATCTATGTGCGTGAGCCTGCAATTTGATTGGCTTTTCTTTAACTTCTGTACATTTTGAGTATCATCTTCGTGTGGGTTCCTTTACCCGGGTAGATCCTTGGAGGTGGCTTTCCTAGACCTCATTCATGCATCGATCTTTGGATTATTGGTAGATATTTTTTATCCAGATTAGTTGCTCTTTTGTCATCTTTCGATTACCCCAATTTTGGTCTTTGCCTTGTTATAATCGGAATACCTTCGTTTTGTTTAGTATTTTTATTTTTTGGGTTACAATTATTTTGTTCACCCTACTTTTTTAATCGCTTGTTTCTGGCTGCTTTTTCATTTGTTCATTGATTTCTCTCTAAGATCGCGATTCCCATCTGTTTCTTTGAGGGTATTTGGCTATTGTGGAAAGGAAATACGTCCATGATGTAATTACGGACGTGATGCAGATCTTCAGACCCTGTCATTGGTTATATCCGCTTGTTACATTTTTGCACATTTTCTATGCCAATTCTCCTAAATCAGTAAATTTTGTATCTTTTATTTATTTGATCCCATATAAGATGGGATTCATGATGTCTCTTATGGGATTCAAGTTGTCTTTTGGTTAAAAAAGCTCTGTTTCTAACCGTATTATTAATTTTTAAGCAGATTCCATGGAGGATGAAGGTGTGTACCGGCGATGGGATGAGCTGATACCTGATGCCCTTGGCCTAATCTTCACCAATCTTTCGCTACAAGAGAAGCTTACAGTCGTCCCAAGAGTTTGTAAATCGTGGTGCAGAGCTGTTTCAGATCCTTGTTGTTGGCAAGAGATTGATATTGAGGAATGGAGTAACCAGTGCCACCCAGACTACGTTGATCGCATGCTTCACATGTTAATTAAGAGAAGCTCCGGATCAATTCGCAAACTTTGTGTCTCAGGCCTCAATAATGATTCCATTTTCTTATTCCTGGCGGAGCAGTAAGCTGAACTATACTTTTCTTTCAAATCCCTCTTTCAATTGCCTAGCTTTTATTGGACCCTCAGTTGTGCTTGCATTTCAATGTGAAGAAATAATTTCATTCGTATTTCTTCATTTCATATAAATCTTTACTAATTTTGATGGGATAAACTGATCAAAACCTCTTTTTATGTTGTTTCTATATTGTCATGCTTGCAATTCTCAGTTGTCCATGATAGTCTTCATCTACTAGTTAATGAACACCTGCATTTTGAGTAACACTAGTCTTGGTGGGGTGGTCTGGTTTGACAGACACTATATGACAAGGGCCTCTTCTGTTTTCTTGATTTTGCAAGTGCTGGATCTCTTGAAACATTGCGATTGCCTAGGAGTGAGATTAGTGATTCAATAGTTGAACAAATTGCTGGAAGGCTTTCAATGATCAAATTCTTGGATTTGAGCTACTGTGGTAAAATTGGTGCTTGTGCTTTAGAGGCCATTGGACAACATTGTACATCACTTGTGGGTCTGTGCCGGAATATGCACCCGTTAGATACTTATGACAAGATCACTCAGGATGATGAGGCTTATGCCATTGCCAATACGATGCCCAAGTTGAAACGTTTAGAGATAGCTTATCTTCTTATCAGCTCAGATGTTGTCTCAAAGATTCTTTCAGGCTGTCCAGAACTTGAATATTTGGATGTGAGAGGATGCTGGGAAGTAAAACTCGATGTCAGCTTCCTCAAGAAGTTCCCGAAGTTGAAAACATTGGGACCTTTTGTAATGGACTACTATGGAATGGATGACTGGGACGACGATTGCTCTGGATATTCATACTCTTCGGAGTACTTGCCCTGGGAATTTTTTGCGGGTGATGTTGCGGATTATTATGACGATGATAGTTATGATGAGATGTGGGATGACGAGCAAAGGCTGGAGGAGCTTGAGCTGAGGTTCTATGAAGGAACTGAAGGTGCTGAATTCTATGGTTGGTTTCCATCTCCATAACTTCTTGTTTCCTTCCTTCTCTTCAAATACTGAACGCATCTTGCTGGACCCTTGTAATAGTGTATGGATGCATGTGCTTCAATAGGTTTCGAGCTTATGTGCTTTCATGTCTCTCCATGTTTGTATAACTTATCACTAAATAAAAATATCTTGCGTTGAAACGAGTCAAGCACAGGATCAGGTAACCCTCCAAAATCATCGCTTTGTTGATAACTTAAGTCAGATTCCCATGGGTGGGGAGACTGGTTATCCATCTTTTATCCCTTAACCAAAAGCTACGCAACCATAGTTTGAACAAGAGAAGCGATGGTGATGTGAGTAATTGATGACTTTATTCTCAGTCTGCTAGCCACCTAGCTAACAACTTGCAGAACCCTTCGATTTCAATGTAGTATACCACAAGCGTGTTGCCTCTCTCTATTTCTTTTGTTTATTCTCCTGACCACTTACGGATTCCTTTCCTACCCTATCCATAAAGGCCCATGACTTTGATGCCTTCTTTTTCAGTCCTTGAGGTTTTTCTCGTACGCTTATCTCTGTTCTTTTCTTCTTTATTTCAACTCCTTTTGCACTTCTACACGACCTTATTTTACTACAAATGTATAATTCACTGGTTAGGAAGTACAAGGTGAAAAATGATACTCAAAAGGTGCAAGTACCTAAACTCTGTTTCCAGGCAAAAGGCCATATTACGGATAACACAAGGCTTTCCTGCTTGGTTGAGTTGGTGCCTTGTTTAATTACTCGTCATGGTCGATTGAAAACATGAAAGAGAGAAGGGTCTCATAAGCATTAAGAGCTCAAGTTATTGAGTGCTCGTCTTTTTCCAAGGACCCACTAAAGGACTACATATCCTGGCTGGCATGTAGACAATTTTGACATTCTGGGAATGGCTCCCACATGGCTTCTATGGAAAACAAACCGTGGTCCCTAATCCCTACCTTTCAATCACTAGGTGCTTCCAAATTCACCTGCATATACTGTTGTTTTATCCTACCAAGTTGAAAGAACAAAACAAATTTCCATGTACGCACGCAGTGAAGAAGCATAAAAGAAGAGAGTCGCTAGACTTAACGAGGCTTCTGTATAATTATAATCCGTTTCCTTTTATGGGTATTTCGTGTTTAGAAGGGAAGGGGTCCATCTTGAGCTTATGAAACAGTGGTCCTCTCTTTAAAGTTTAAAGACAAGAATAGATGCAATCATTTCAATTCAAAGAGAAGGTTCGCTTGCCCTTTGCATTTCTTTCGCGAGGACCTATCGAGTCTGCCTATTTCGGTTCGCTCTCATAATTCCGAATTAATGGTTAAACTGATAGCTTTTCCATTTTGATAATTATGGTTCCATTTTTTAATGAGCTGAAATCTTTTGTCTCCTTTATTTTGACCCTAATCTGTCCTTTTTTTATCCAAGTCATCTATTTACGTGGGTTTCACATAAATGGATGACTTGTATCAAAAGGAAACATATTAGAGCCAGAATAAACACATAAATGAATGATTTGGATCAAAAGGGGATAGATTAGGACTAGAATAAGGGGTTAGAGGATCTGTCCCCTTTTTCATATGCTAAGATTTAAGGGGGTGCTTGATTAATAGATTTGGAAAGATATTAATCAGTAAAGAATGAAAAACAATTTGTTGGTAATATATTATTATTGAATGAATAGTATTTTCATCCGAATTTGGGGCATTACTTCGTACCTACGAGTTTGAGGCATTACTTCGTACTTGTGAGAGGAATGAAAGTCATTCTAGTGTTACGCGTAAGTGTCACAAGCATGACGGATCGTTGGCATGCCCGTGAGAAGAGTGTCATGGGCGTGACACTTCTCTATGACATTGCTTTTTCTTTCTTTTTATTAATTTAATTTAATTAATTAATTGTATATTAATAAAAATATATTAAAATTTGATGAAAATAAAAAAAAATTAACAAATTTTTATTTATTTTTTTAGCAAAACAATATTGTGATTAAATTATATTTTGAAGACATTATTTGGCTGAAGAT
>JAOTAZ010000002.1:5188955-5203012 GCA_025629785.1 Erythroxylum oxycarpum | reverse complement strand
ATAAATTAAATATAATTAATTAAAATATATTAAAATTTGATGTAAAATAAAATTTTAACAAATTTTTATTTCTCAATATTTTAAAAAAATCAACCACTATCAATGATAATGATAATCATTCGTTTGTCTTAACCAATTATCATAATTATAATGATTATCATTCTTATTATCATTATCCAATGTAAACCAAACACACCCTAATCTAATATCTAAAAACCATAAAATAGTAAATTAACATTTATTTGCATATTATTTTAATATGTTTGTACTTTGTTTTTATAACATTTGGAAATCATCTTATATGAAATCAGGAATTTGGTAAAGAGCGAAAGAGAGAGAGAGTTCTTATTAGAATGAGGAATTTCCAGTGGGCCAACCTCAAAATTGGGTACAGCTTGGCCGGCTCGGGCCATGTGAGTTTCAGGACCCAGAGGACAAAATCCTGATCTTGCAAACAACAGCGTTGTTTCATCTGAATTCTGAAGAAAGCAAAAACTTACTCCATTAAGAGTGAGCAGAGGGAAAAAGGGGCAGGTGGCTCATCTTAGGGTTTTGATAGGAACAGTTGAACAACCAGAGAGAGAAGAAACTTGATCTGTTTCGTGAAATAGACATGGAAATTAGCGAGAGTGGTCTATATTCATTTTGATGTCTGTAAGTGTACATTTCTTGTGTGTTATTTGCATCGTTAAGCTCTAGTATCGAACAGAAACTTATAAGATTAATGGTGCTGCGTAGCTTTCTTTTTGTATGATTAACATAATAAAAGATGATTATCTTTTCTTTTTTAATAATAACTTAAGCACAATAAATTCAAGACACTGACCTTTGTTTGGTGAAGATTTGACCAGATGAAAAGCTTCGTTGGTGGGATGTTAGACTTTTATTAGAAAATGACGACGATCGATATATAATAGTCCTAAAAGTCCTCTTATCTAATTTCCATGTTTACTTAATATTCAGACCAACTTCTCCAGCTACATGTGTGCGAGGACGCTGAGACTTCACCAACTCTCTCTCTTTATATGGTCAGTCAGTCAGTCAGTCCATCTAATCCTACAAGGATCATGTAAGTTCATAATTTACAAAAAGCTATACTAATAGAACATGGACAACTAAATTTTATTCCTTCCATTTGGTAAAGTTTTCAAGATATCATGAGCCAAAAGGGTGAAATTAAGGGTGATGTAGCGATGAGATAGGCACTCTTGTGGGGTTGTGAAAGAGAAGAGATGGTGGATGGAGGTAGGAGGGTTGTGGAAGTGGAAAAAGGAGGAGGAGAGGGTAGGTGGAGGTGGAGGTGGAGGTGGTCAATTTGGGCTTTTCCCTGTTATCTTATTATTATTAAGTCATTGGGATGCCAAGGGGCCTGTTTGTAAATTCCTCTCTCTTTTTTTTTATTTTACATTTTTTTAAAACACAAGCCAAACATCATGGCTTAAGTTCTCTCTTCCAGTCCCAGCCAAGGCTGTGGTTGGTGCATACATTGAAGTTGGATTTTTCGTCAGATTTCTTCACCGACCTGTTTATCTGCTGCTAACTATAATTACTCACCCACGTATGAATTTCTGTTTCTTAGTAATTGACAAACGAGTTGAAAAGTCTGTAACTCAGTTATAAATGTTGTATTTTAAAATACTTAGTACTACCTCCGATTCATAATAAGAGTCGTTTTAGAGAAATACATATTTATTTAAAAAATTAATAAAATATCTGATATACTTTTATTAATTACATGTTAAAATGTCTTGAAAATATAATTTGTGTAATCTGTATAATTAAGATGCGAAAGAAATTAAAGGGTAATTTTGGAAGTAAAATTATAAATATGCATAAAAAGTCACAAACAACACTTATTTTGAATAATCAAGATCCTTCTAAAACGACACTTACGGTTACGGATAAGAGGGAGTAAGGTTGAATTACAAACTAACCATGCCATTATGTTATGCCTCTCCGTTATCGTCTCGTGAACTACGAATAGATTAATAAATATTAAGGATCAACATCAACTAGAGGATTAATCAAATATTTGTTGACTAATAGGTCAACATACGGAGGAAGTGAGAAACTCCGAGTCCGACTTGACAATACAACTGATGATAATTGATAAACAAAGTGCCTAATAATACTCAAGTGCAAGTTTTATAAAAACCGTAAAAACTAAAATTATATTTTTATATAATTCAGTTTTCTGTTAATTTTATATATTTAAAATGAATTATTAATTCTTTTTTTAACCCTCTTAGCATTATTTTTATTAAAAAATATCATTGCAATATTGGTATCGTAATTTTTTTAAAATTAGAGAAAAAGTTTCGAATTAACGTTAAAAAGATTGTAAAACCTGAGCCAAAGAGAGATTTATATGGCTGTGCAGTCTTGTGAGTAGTAAAGGATATTCCAGCATAAACAGATTTTGTTATCTTCTTTCTTTGAATCTTTTTAGCATGTGCTGGTCTCATAAGTCATACCAGACGCCCAACATCAACTCAAAGAAGCACAGATCATTCTATTAACTCGTTAGTGCGAATGTTTGTATCTAAGGGCGGATCCAGAAAATTTTTTAAATAAGGGCAAAATTTTATTTTTAATGAGGACAAAATTTGAATTGGAGTAAAATTTTATTATTTTTATGGGGGTAAAACTTAAAATAATAACTTTTTTGTAGGGAATTTGTTGGAGGGAATGGGGGCAAGTACCCCCATTGTAGATCCGCCACTGTTTGTATATGCTCTGCTCACTTTGAATTCAAAGTCTTTGCCAAGACTAAGGAGTTCGCCTCTGATTTGAAAATTGGATCGGACCGACTGGTTTGATCAGTGACCGATCGATTATTCGGTCCGATTTATTCCTAAAAATCGATTTTTAATTGAATCAGTAAGAATCGGTCAAAATTGATCAATTGATCGATCAAATTAGTCAAATCAGTAACTAATAAAACTTCCAATGAACGCCAATATGGTTTCAAAACAAACTCTGAGCTAGCTTGCAAGTGCGTGAAGGCTGTACTTCATAATTAGATACGAGAAAACTTTTGACTCATCTCGCAGTTTAACTAAGTCTTATCATTTATTGGATTTGGTTCATGGATCTGGACTTGAATTCAAACCAAACTATTAAGATGGTAAAAAGTTATATTTAAAATGAGTTGGTCACGACTGGTAAGCTGCACCAGCCAAGCCGCTCTGATGGTGCGTACAGAAAGAAAGAAAAAATCATTAGCACACTAATCGTAATTAATAGGACAAATCTAGCATTATAAGAAGAAAAATAAAACCAATGAATTCCCAAATTTACCCCCGTGTCTCACCTACCGTCACCACACCACGTCGCTCTACCAGACACAACACAGCACATCGACAGAGTCATGTTTCTTCCTCGTCAATATCTTACGTTATAAAACCACCTCTCCCCTCTGTAACTCCTCTCTCTTTTTCAGGGACTTTTACATTCAATTAAATTCCCTGATCTTTTGTTTCCATTTCTCTGAAGAAGATCAAACTTCACTCACGCAATGTCTCTTCCTGGTAGCTCCATGGTTCCCGCCAAATCTTTCGTTTCCAACAAACCCCACCGACCTTCCTTCCTCACAACCACCAACCACAGATCCCTACTCCATGTCGCCGCCGTACACGCCGCCGAGCCCGCCAAGAACCCCATTGTCTCTGGCAAACAGCCGCAGCAACCGCAGCCGGCTAAAGCTGTAACTGCACCGAAACCGACGACTATGCCGTCGAAGACCAATGTGGGTTCTGATGAATGGAGCTTGGAGAGCTGGAAATTGAAGAAGGCGCTACAGTTACCGGAATATCCAGATAAGGAGGAGCTTGAATCGGTTCTGAAGACGCTCGATGCGTTCCCCCCCATTGTGTTCGCCGGTGAGGCGCGGAAATTGGAGGAGAGGCTCGCTGAAGCTGCAATGGGAAAGGCTTTTCTGCTGCAAGGTGGTGATTGTGCGGAGAGTTTCAAAGAGTTCAACGCTAACAACATTCGTGACACTTTCAGGATTCTACTTCAGATGGGTGCTGTTTTGATGTTTGGTGGTCAAATGCCCGTTGTCAAGGTGAGTTTAATTGCTTTCACTCTTCTGCATGCGTGTTTAGTCATTGCTGTAGCACAAACCAATTGAGACCTGGTAAAGAAAGAACCATTAACTTGTGTTTTGTACTTTGTTTATTATGTAAACCTGGTAAAGAAAGAACCTTTACCTTGTGTTTTGTACTTTGTTTATTATTTACTTCGTGTGGTGATTAACTGCATAAGTTATTATATCAGAAATTTGGATAAAAGAATGGTTTTTCTTGGCCTTGTAGGTGGGGAGGATGGCAGGTCAGTTTGCGAAACCAAGATCAGATCCTTTTGAGGAAAAGAATGGAGTGAAGTTGCCGAGTTACAGAGGAGACAACATCAACGGCGATGCTTTTGAAGAAAAGTCAAGGATACCAGACCCACAGAGGATGATCAGAGCTTATTGTCAATCAGCAGCGACGTTAAATCTCCTCAGGGCGTTTGCTACTGGTGGTTATGCAGCTATGCAGAGGGTTACGCAGTGGAATCTGGATTTCACCGAGCATAGTGAACAGGGTGATAGGTAAATTCAAATCAAGTAACTGTCTTTCTTTTCTTTCCTTTTTTGTTTGAGATACCTTGCATTGGTAATAAGTTTTCAGGTGGAGAAGTGTAAGATGTTTTGAACAAAGTTTCGTGTCTTTTTTTTTTCATGGCTGTCTGCTTTTTATAAATTTGTTGGGTAAAGATTCTGAATTGTGCAAGTTACTCCATAAATCTTGGCAAGTTACATGTTCAAGATTGTATCCCTGACTTACGCTTATAACAATTTGATAATCATTTGCTTGTCGTGTTTTAGTTGGCCTTATGGAATATGCATAGTGTCATCTCTTGTTTAATACACTTCATACATTCTCTTTTTGACACTTGGTCCCGTTTTGGCGTACAATGTTATGAATGTCCTTGTTCCCATCCAATTACATTTAGGGAAAAAAGATAAATTATGTCAATATTGATGGATCGAGTGTGGTGATTCCTCATGCATCACGTTTTGGTTATGTGAGAACTTGGACAGCAGCGCATAGGCAACACTCAAACTCTGGTTAACAACTGGACATAGAGAAACTTGAAAACCAAAATAACCGTTTAGTTGGTCACAATATTATTATAGAATCATGTATCTGGATCTTTTATAGAAATTATATGTAATAAAGTTTACGAATGCACGAGTGATGAAGGTTTTTCTTCCATTTGACAAAGGTAGTTTAATCTGACTTGCTCTCCATTTTTCTTGTTGTGGTAGATACCGGGAACTTGCTCACAGGGTTGATGAGGCCCTTGGATTCATGGCTGCAGCCGGCCTTACTGTTGACCATCCAATCATGACAACTACTGAATTCTGGACATCCCATGAGTGCTTGCTTTTGCCATATGAGCAATCACTTACTAGGCTGGATTCAACTTCTGGCCTCTACTATGATTGCTCAGCCCATTTTCTGTGGGCTGGGGAACGCACCAGACAGCTTGATGGTGCTCATGTCGACTTTCTGAGAGGGGTTGCAAATCCTCTAGGCATTAAGGTAAATTGCCATTATCTTCTCAATTCAACCTGTTTTGTTAAATAACATGTCGTTTGGGTGATTTTCGATACAGTGTCTGCTGCATGTTTGGCAAAAAGAACAAGATTCCCCAAAGCAGTGAAACTTAATCTTTTGCAGTCTTTGGCCAGAGTTGTCTTAATGCATTCTTTTAAGTTGAAAATATGTTCCTGATACCTCCTTTGTGTTCTATTGAACCTGACAACAGCTAATGACCGCCCCCTGATTTGCCAATGATCAAGAACTTGAACTGACATATGATCAATTCTTGCTTGCAATTTATTTCTGAAAGAAGTTCTTGCCTATGTTTTGTAATTTAAATTTGGACATGGATATAGCCTGAATGTTGATGTAATGAACAGACTATTGTTTTACCAATATTTCTAGTTTTGCAACGTTAATGACCTTTAGTTCTTGAGGTTTTCTTACATATCTATGTCTGTTTTGCTGCAGGTGAGTGATAAGATGGATCCCAGTGAGCTAGTTAAGCTCATAGAGATTTTGAATCCTCAGAACAAGCCAGGGAGAATAACCATTATCACAAGAATGGGTGCGGAGAATATGCGAGTGAAGCTTCCTCATCTCATTAGGGCAGTCCGCAGGGCTGGACTAATTGTCACATGGGTCAGTGATCCTATGCATGGAAATACAATAAAGGCTCCTTGTGGTCTGAAAACGCGTCCATTTGATGCCATCAGGGTATGTATACTGATATACTTCTTGTTATTGCTGTTATAGTTGTTAGGCAATTACAGACATCGAAAGGCAGCAATTATTCTTTTTCTGTAGCTTTCTAGGATTAGCTTTTGTTTGCCTCATGATCCTGTCTAATATTAATTGATATGCCACTTACCAATTAGTGCTTGGTAGGATAACATCCGGTGGTTCCATTATCTGGTACTATTAGTGGGTTTAGTAATAGAGATCTTAATGATTCAGAACTTGGCAAGCTAGAGCTCCGTTGGCTAAGATGGAAATTTGGGTAGCTTTGAAGAGTAGCAAAATTGATTTCTTTGAAATTGATTAAGGTGAAGGCAACAAAAGATAGGTGGCATTAAGGTGAAGGCAACAAAAGATAGGTGACATGCCAACAAGTTTTAGGTGTGGTAGGTGAGAAATTGACTTGTTCTCAGTATTGAATCTCCCCCAGCATGATAATCATTATATGCTCTTAGTTGTTTGTTGGTTGTCAAATAAAATATTTGACAATTGTGGTTGTAAGTTCATCGCTGGTACTGCTGATGCGCTTACCTCTATCAAATTCTATAACCTATATTAGTGAACCTCGTTGACAATATTTATGCTTTTTGCATCAAAAAACAAGTTTCTGTCACTCCAGAGCAATTTCGTGACAAGTGTTATGATACTTATTACTTGTATTGAGGCAGGCTGAGGTTAGAGCATTCTTTGATGTACATGAACAAGAAGGAAGCCACCCAGGTGGAGTTCATCTGGAGATGACTGGGCAGAATGTTACAGAGTGCATTGGTGGATCACGGACGGTGACATTTGATGATCTGAGCTCGCGTTATCACACTCATTGTGACCCTAGGCTCAATGCTTCACAGTCTCTGGAGCTCGCCTTCATCATTGCGGAGCGCCTCAGAAAGAGGAGGATTGGATCGCAACCCATAATTCCTGATGTAGGGTTGTAGAAGGCTGCAAAAGAATATGTTTGTTATTTTCGACTAAGTTTTTAGTGTCTGCTTGAAATACTGCTCCTGTAATATTTGCTTTAATCATGGCACATGAGTGCTTATACAACTTGGTTTGAGACTTGTGAAGAAACAAAAAGGAATAAAGACTTGGTTTTTAAAATGAGTAATGTTCAGGAAAGAGTTGGGTGAGATGGGTTTTAGCAACATTCAGTGCCTAGTTTGATTCTTTTTCTTTTAGTACATAAGCAACTTTTTTTGATATTATGCCCATTATGCAAGTGGACTTGGGTTCTCAAGTAAACAACGTCCATGGAGTCCTTTTTCCGGCTCGATGCTCGGTCTTTTCAGTCTCGGTCTTTTCAGTCTGCAGTTTGATGGCGATTTTATCATTGAGAGAGTTTTTTATTACTCCCTTCGATTCATAATAAGCGCCGTTTTAGAGGAATGCATATTTATTAAAAAAGTTAATGAAATATTTGATATACTCTTATTAATTACATATTAAAATGCCTTAAAAATATAATCTGTGTAATTAAGATGTGAGAAAAATTAAAAGGTAATTTTAGATGTAAAATTATAAATATGCATAAGAAGTCACAAACAACACTTATTTTGAATAATCAAAATCTCTCTAAAACGACACTTATTACGAATCGAAAGGAGTAGTTTTTAGATTGACGAAATTTTCAAGAGATTTCGCCTCAATTGAATTTAATCGGCTAACCTTTGGCTTCTTTATTTGTTACCTTTCAACCTTATAAATAGGTTTTTTTATTGCGAATTTTTGGGTAGCGGATCCAATTCTAAATTGCTTGGCCCTTAAAGTACATACTCTCTCTTTCCAAGATTATTTGTGGCTCCTAGAACTCAAAATGAATGAAAGAGTACGATTGCAACAAGAGGCCACAAAGATAAATTGTTACTAAAACATCGGATCTAAAGGTTAAACCCTCCTATGAAGAGGGTTCCAAGATCTCAGCTGCCTCAAGTCCCTCGATCCCCATACTCGGGATAAATTTCAGCTGATGAAGAGAAACACCAAAGTATCGCCAAATCAATACGGACGTTCCAAAAATGCACCATTTGTAAACAACAATTTAGCATGCCAATTTCAAAGTTCTGCCCCACTTGCCAAAGGACAATCTCAGAAAGAATAAGAAACAAACTATCGATTAGCTCAATAATTCATGATTAATTAGGAACAGAAAAACATTGAACATATGTCAAAACGACAAAACAGTTGACCCCATAGTTAACAATAAAACAAAGTAGTGTTTCTGAGTACTTCCAGAACTTCACATAACACCTCAATATAATTCAAGATAACTCCATGAAATACATCACAAATACCAAAACTCAATGGATTGGAAGAATTAACCTAAGCTGCGATTGATGGTTTAGAAGCAGCAGAGAGCCTGGATCTTTTCTTCGCTAAGCTCTCACTCCGGCGTTCCCTCTGCTCCTTCAATCTTGTTGCAAGGAGCTTCTGGTACTCAGCAGCCTCTGCCTTAGCCTTCGCAATTCTCTTCTTTTTGTCAGCAATTCTTGCTCGCTTCCTTTGCAGAGTCAGGGGAGTCACCAATCTCTGAATTTTAGGAGCTTTACTAACCTTCTTTCCTGCAGCAGTAAAAAAACAAAATGAATATCTGACATAAAAAGAAGCACAATTACCATTCTCAAAGCAGCTACGTCATACACAAAAAATGATTATGGCCAGCATCATTGAGATGCTTACCAGATTTAGTTGTGAATGACCTCCGGTAGGTGTTAACATACTTTCGAACATCATCCTCCTTTGAGAGATTGAAGAGTTTCCGGATCTTAGATGCCCTCTTAGGACCTCTCATTCTTGGCTTCTCTGTGTCAGTCAATCCAGGAAGATCATTATCACCCTTCTTCACAATTACCAAGTTCAAAACAGAGAGGTCTGGGCTGACAATACACCCACGAACAGACTTCCTCCTTCGCTCTCCGTTACGCCTTCCATATCCACGGAAACAGGGGGTTCCTGTACGGATAACAGTAAAAATTAGTCTACATTTCATCAAGGGCAACTTTTGAATTAGCAACTTAAACTATCATAGCTTTCTCTGATATAATGAAAATAAGCACTTGCCTCTGTGAAGTAAGAGACGAACACGGCCGGGGGTTAACACTCCCTGCTTCATGGGGAATCCTTGCTTGTCACAGCCTCCCATAATCTTGAAAACATAACCCTTGAATTCCTGTGAAGTGTTTAGAGTAACAATGAGTAGCTGAAAAACACATAAAAGAGCACTGACTGCTGAACATTATACAAGAAAGCAGAGTGAAACCTAACCCCCTTTGGGCCTAAAATGCATACCTCTCCAAGAGCATCTCCGCTGACCTCCTGTGAGATTCTCTTGTCAAAAAATGCCCGGCTGCAGGTTTCCAAAAGGATTAAAGAAGAGGAATATTGTAGCATTGGTTATATTTGTTGAAAATAATTAACAAACGATAAGGGCTGTGACAACAAGATTAGTGATCTAAGAATCAGAATGGATCATATTTCACATTTGACACAAAGCCAACAGATCACTATAAAATTCAAAAGTAGGTCAACAATAAACATGGAGATAAATTGTTTCAAGTGTTAAAAACTAAGAAAAAATGAACAAAGAAACATAACCACTTTCCTTTAATCAAATTGCTAATCACAGAAGGAAGCCTCGGAAGTTTATATTTCAAATTTATATTAACATTTGCAGATCCAAGTATTTAAAATAAAATAGCATAACTAAAATTTAACTGTCTGCTGTGGCAGCAAATAAAGCCTGTCATCAAAGTTTATATCGAACTCTTACAAAAATCCCGGTGCAAAAGCACATGGCAGATATTTTCTCTAAATTGCATCCCAAAAGCAACTAGCAATTTTACGGTCTCTCCTCAAAAGCACCAATACTTGTTCGATAACATTGCCTCGGACTGAAGTTTTACAACCAATTGCATCGTATAAGAGGCTAAAGTAACGCGTTCATTAAAAATTTGAAGCATGAACCAAGCTAAAAGCTTGCAAAGGTTCGAACTTTCCACTAGGAAAATCTAAACCAAAAATAAACAAATTACAGCAAGAAAAACATTAAGGGAATATCTTACAGCTTCTGGTCATCGTCGATTTCAAGCTTCTTTTGGCATCCCGTAGTGGGATTAGCGATATTGAACTATCAACAGAGAAAAGCGAAAACAAAGAATGAGATCAACCCAATCGTGAAAAATCGAAACTTGGGTATTGGTTTTGATTAAACTAGATTGGTTACTATAAAAAAGGACTAACCTTCATGCTTAGGATCGAAAAACGAGCAGAGGCGGCTAAGAAGAGATATTCAAGTATGTTCGGCCTTTGCCTTCTGCTTAGGGTTTTTGAGTGGGTTCCCTTTGCAACGCAGTATTTATCTTAAAAAATATGATCGGGCCGGGCATAAATTAACAAATGTTCTGCTCCATTAACCGGTCCGGCCCAATAACACCAACCAAATTTGTCTCAACAAAAATATTAGCCCGAAATTAGAGCACCAAACAATATTTTACATGTAATTAGCAATATAAATTGTCATTTAAACCAACAAATTAATCATATTCCAATCCCTCAAAGCAATGTTGCGAATACCATATCAGATTTGGTATCGATTGGGTTCTGGTACGGTTCTGTATTAATATCAATCAATACTGGATATCGTTTCGGGTAATTTTTAAAATTTATAAAATAGTTCTTAAATTTTTTAAAATTGTAAAATAGTTCATTGTTATATTGTATAGTTGTACTTTATACTTTATAAGTTTACATCAACCCTATCTCCAAAAATCATAATAATCATAATTAATATTAAATAACAATAATTTTTAAATATTTCACATATAAATAATAACCACAGTTAATATGAAAAAAAACAATTATCATCATACAAATATCATCCTTTTCTCGGTAGTTTCTTTTGATCAAGTGACCACTATTCGAGACACTTTAGACGCTTTCTGTGTAGTTTTCGGTTAACGAGTTAGTCACGCTAAATCTAGATACTATTACTCGAAGAATATTTGTACTTTAACGTCTTACCTTTTAAGAAGTGCCCTAGGTTTCACCCAAACAAAACACCTCGAATTTTATCTTGGAGTTCCACTTATGCACAATCGAGTGACCAAGCGTATCTACCAGTACATTCTTGACAAGGTGCACCAACGCTTATCAGGCCGGTCAACCAAATTGTTGACATTTGCAAGATGTATCACCCTCGCTCAATCGGTCATAACAGCATTACCTAGCTATACTATGCAGACGGTCATATTGCCACGTAGTCTTTGTCATGGCCTGGAGAAGTTAATGTGACAATTTTTATGGAGCTCACATAATGGCAACAAGTAGATTCACTTGGTGAACTAGGACGACGTGTGTAAACCTAAAGAGATGGGGGATCTTGGCGTTAGGAAAGTTCGGGAAGCCAATGCTACTTTCTTATCAAAATTAGGATGGACTCAGATCTCCAAGCCTAATGCATTTTGGGTGAAAGTACTCTCAACAAATACAAGTTTGATGTCAACAACCTCCATACCTTTATTGACATAAAAGGAGGCTTAATGATTTGGAATAGCATAAAAACTACTTGGCCCTTGGTGCTCCAGGGCATAAAATAAATGATTGGAGATGGCGTCGGGACTAGATTCTGGATGGATCCTTGGGTTGAGGGAGTGGGACCTCTTCTCACCCACGCAACCACCCCAATCCCTGCTTTATCAAGTACCCTCCGTGTCCAACATTTTGTGGACATTGATGGCAATTTGAACTAGGCTGCACTTCAAGCTTACCTCCCGTCATTGGTTTGCAGATTAATTGCAAGAACTTTCCCCCCAGAGGCCCTACCTAGGCCAGGATAAGTTAATCTGGGGCCTTTCTGACACTGGTCAATTCACTGTAGCTTACTCCTACTCCATGTTAATGCAGATGGACTGTCGACAGTAATCTGACAATGGAAAGGCCCCCAACGCATTCGATCCTTTCTCTGACTCTTCGCACACAATCGGCTACTCACTAACCAACATCGTGTTCGTAAACACCTCACTACGAATGGATCTTGCTATCACTGTAGACTTAAAGAATTTGCGCTGCATACAGTGAGAGACTACGTCAAAGCCCGACAAGTGTGGACCTCTTTTCTCCCTCAACTTGTCAATGATGAGTTTTTCATTCTGCCAGCTCGACAGTGGCTTAGGACAAACCTCCAACACCAATGACTCGTTTTTGGACAAGATTAGTCAATCTTTTTTGGAGCTACGTGTTGGCTCCATTGGACTTGGTGAAATATGACCCTTTTTATGACCATTTTATTTGGCTGTCCTCACCTATTTCTCTTCTTTTGTCTTTTACAGATCAGATTCATAAGTCAACCGCTTGGCAAAGCACAGTTTTACGGGACATCGACCTCGACAAGAACAACTTGTGGGATGGTGTAAACCTCACACAAAGTAGGTCAATTTAAACACGGATGGCTATTGTAAACCTACCTCATCCTCAGCCACAGCAGGAGGCATCCTACGGGACAGTACAGGTAATTGGCTTGGAGGTTTCGTCCAGAATCTTGGCTAGTGCTCATCGGTATCTGCAGAACTCTAGGTCATTTTTACAGGGCTCACACTTGCGTAGAATCTTGGGTACCGTCGGATCGAACTGGAAGTAGACTTGATAGTGGCGATCAACCTCCTTTCTTCCTCGGCGAGATGGACTATGATTTCCAATCCTATAGTTCAAGAAATTAACGAACTGTTTACTCGGAACTGGATGGTCATACATCGACATATCTATCATGAGAGTAATAGATGTACTGACTGGCTAGCCAACTATGCGGAGCATTTTAAGTTAGGAACCACTTTTCTAGATATTACACCCATTAGGTGTCACCTTATCCTACTAGAGGATATGTCGGGAATCTATTTCCCTCGTCTCATTATGTAATCTGTGTTCTTCCCTATTATAAAAAAAACCATTATTGGTATAACTTGACATGGCAATCACGTGCTCTGTCCGGATTATTTAGTTTAGTGGCTCCAGCATCATCTTGCTTGTGAAAGTTTTTCCTACGAATCTCAGTGCTTTTAATTTGTTTTCCCGCAAATACAATTGAATAATCCTAGATCTTGATATGCACGAACTGGGATAGTGAAACGTGTGGATAAGGGGACGGAATCCTCTGTCTATTTTACACTATCTTTACTCTGTCTCATAAATCTTAGCCATTCATTTATATGGGATTCACGCGAAACCCACATGAATAGATGGCTGAGATTTATGGGACATGGTAAAATGGAAGAGAATCCTGGCTTGTGGATGAGGGGGATGGCACAGAGGGACCCACACGAACTAAGAAAAATCCACGGCTACGTAACCTAACACTAGTTTGACTTCAAAACCAGCACTTCTCAAGTCCAAATCCATTAATGGAGGCAGATCAAGGAGTCAAGGCAGCAAGACCACAACAGCCATGTCAAAGTGTTTCTGATTGTTCTCAACTGTGCCCTGTGTTAATTCATTCTTACATAATCAATTGCAGGATCTTAGAATCTAATAAATTTTCACAATAACATAAGCATACCTTGATCCATTGTGTTTCCAATACTTTCCGAACAGATAATCTTCAATAATCTTTGCAAGATCTTCTTAGATTGTGTTTTTCTCTCTCTTAGCCTTTGTTTCTTTATTTTCCGTATATGTTTGATGGAGAGATACTTGAAAGACTTTATAGGTAGAGAGAGAGAGGTAGTTATCCATTTAGAAATTTAA
>JAOTAZ010000002.1:5156726-5167397 GCA_025629785.1 Erythroxylum oxycarpum | reverse complement strand
TGACACCAGGAGTACTCTAGCATTATTTTTGTAGTTTTGCTAGACTTTGTATAAGGTTTTGTAAATATTTGGTTAGTAGAAACAGTGTAAGCTTTATGAATGAATGGAATGAAGGGTTTTAAAATTTAATGACTTGAGTATGTTAGATGATGCCATGTGTAGGTTGGATTGCCATGTGTAAGTCAGATATGTTTTGCTCCAACATACCATTATCATAAGGTATGTACTTGAATGTCCTTCGGGTATCTGGACATTTGCCTTATGGTAATGGGATGTTGCACGATTGGTGTAAAATGGATCTTCAAATGGATCTACAAATTAAAGAGAAATGCCATATGAAAAGTTGAGAGATAAAAGGTAAGGTTAGTAGCTAAAGGCCATAGGCAAAGGGTCAATGTCTATTATGACGTGGTGTTTGCTACTGTAGCTCGCTTGGAAACTATAAGGCTTATCATCTCTTTAGTAACACAAAAAAGTGAAAAAATTTCAAATGGACATGAAGTCTACATTATTAAATGGTTTTCTTCAAGAGGAAGTCTACATTGAGCATCTAGTGGGATATGAAGAAAAGGTGTAAAGTGACAAAGTTCTGAAGTTAAAAAAGGCTATTTATAGCTTAAAACAAGCTCTAAGGGCTTGGTATAATCATATAGATTACTACTTTCAAGAAAATAATTTCTCAAAATACTCTTATGAGTATGCTCTCTATTCCAAATATGATAATGGAAATATGTTGCTTATGTGCTTGTACGTGGATGATTTAATCTTCGTTGGAGAAGACAATGTCGATGCTGAAGATAGGTCCCTAAAGTTTGGCCCAACTTAATCTTTAAGTGGGTTGGATCCTTTTCAGCTCATAAAAACCCAAGATGCATTTCTGAAGCCTGGCTCGAATCCAGCTTTCATTCTTCTTTAGCAATTTAGAAGAGTTCCATTGCACCTGTATTTTATCAGATTATTTCATTAGTAACAACTTTCCCAGCTGTACAAATAGTTGTTATAAATAATGGCCATTAGATCAAAATAATAAAAGATCAATGGTCAAAATCAATACTTGAATTGTGTATAAATGTACAGGTTTATCAATGAAATAAAAAATGAAGTATTCAACATTTTTATTCTCTCATATACAACTCTTACATGGTATCAGAGCCTTGAAGGACTAATCATTAAATGGCATCCTCATCATCATCTGATACTAACAATGTCACCTCCTCCACAACCCCTCTTGAGTTTTCTACTCTTGCAAAAAGTCTCAACTTCAATCTTCCTCTAAAGCTTGATCAGAATAATTATCTAAACTAGAGGCCACAGATCTTAGTTGCCATTAGAGCGTTAGATTTAGAGATCTATATCTCTTCTGATCATCCTCCACCACTAGCCATTGTAATTACCTCTGCATCTGATGCATCCTCTATTCCTATTTCAACTCCTAACCCAGCCTACAAAGCCTGGAAACACATTGAACAACTCCTTATTTGCCGGTTCTCACCACAATCGGTGATTCTGTGATTGGACAAGTGAATCATACTAGCTCTTCTAATGAGCTTTGGCAGATTCTAGTTCAGATTTACGCGTAAACCTCTCTGGTAAAGGTCCTGTAGCTCAAACAGAAACTCTCATCTATGTGAAAACATGCCTCCTATATTGTTGACTATATTCAGCAGATTAAGTCCATTGGAGACTCCCTGAAGTCACTGGTCATGTTGTCACAGAACAAGAACTCGTTCTGAGTGCACTAAGTGGTCTAGGCAGTGAATATGATTCTGTTGTGGTTCTTTTAACAAGTTCACTTGGTATTTCTTCTCTACAGGATGTTTTGTACACACTAATGATGCATGAGACAAGGCTAGAACAACAACATGCTCATTCTCAGGTCTCTATTCTTAATGCTTTCACAAATCTAGCCTAGTATTCTCATAATCCTAATAGGGCTCCTTCAAATGGTTGTGGTTCATATAGAGGACGAGGAGGTCACAGATGAGGGGGCAGAAACAATTGCCTCTACTACCAACTTTGTCACAAACAGGGTCATGATGCCCTGAAATGTCACAAACAATTTGATATTTACTGGCAGGGTTATAGACCTGCTCCTAATCCAACCAATCAGGGTCATACATCACCTCAGCAAGCCCATTTGGCTCATCAAACTACACAGAACTCTATTATCATTAAATCAAACTTATACCCAAATTGGTTCATTGACAGTGGTGCTACCAACCATATCACTGCAAATATCTCAATCCTCACAATCCATAATACCTATATAGGCGGAGATCAATTAACAATTGGCAATGGTAATCATCTCCCTATCTCTCATATTGGAACCTCCTCTATACCATCTCATTCTACTACCCCACTTCAACTGCATAATAATCTACATGTGCCTTAAATCAACAAGAACATACTTAGCATATCTCAATTAACTAAAGAGAATAATATTATAGTTGCGTTTACTAACTCTTATTGTGTTTTCAAGGACAAACTTACAGGGAAGATACTACTAAAGGGACTACTCAAGAATGGCCTGTACAGTCTTAAAGCCTCCCCATCATCTACTTCTATCAATACCATATTTTAGCTTAATTTCCCTAAAACATGCTACTATACTACAACATGTGTTTGCAAACAATGAATCAAAAAATTTCCCCTAAATCTCTACAATTTTATGACTCATGTCAGTCTGGTAAACAACATAAGTTACCATTCCAAACACTTCCTATATCAGCTACTACACCACTAGAAGTAATTCACACAGATGTGTGGGGTCCTAGTCCTTATCCTTCTATAGATGGGCATAGATACTATATAATTTTTGTAGACGCCTTTTCCAGATTTACGTGTTTTTATCCACTCAAACACAAATCAGACACATTAACGATTTTTATAAAATTCAAAGCATCAACTGAATTACAACTAAATCAGAAAATAAAGGCCCTACACAATGACATGGGTGGTGAATTTACTGCCCTACTACCCTTTCTTACAACCCACGAAATCCAAACCAGATTTAGCTATCCTTATACCCATCAATAGAATAGTATTTCGGAAAGAAAACGTAGACACATAATTGAAACCGGACTCACACTATTCTCCCATGCTAAAATACCCTTGAAATATTGGCTTGAAGCTTTTCAAACAACAACTTACCTAATCAATAACCTACCCACCCTAACCCTTCATCATCAGTCACTATTTCAAAAATTATTTCACAAAAAGCCACCCTATGATCATCTCAGGATATTTAGGTGTGCTTACTTTCCCTTCCTACGGTTTTACAATAAACAGAAATTGGGTTTTCACACAAATAAGTATGTCTTTCTTGGGTACAGCCCCTTTCATAACTACAAGTGTCTCCATCTTAAGGGGTCTGTTTACATCTCTAGACATGTAACATTCAATTAAAAGGACTTTCCTTATCCAGACCTTTTTTGTAAACCATCATCCTGTTCTACAGCATCTCCTAGCCTACCACTTTCTATCATCGCAGATGTCGTATAGGCTATTTCTGCTTAGTCTCGACCAGTGGACTCTTTCCTGCAGTAGACTCCTTCAATCACTCCAACGAAGGTAAACTCCTCTAATAATATTCTATTTGATCCCTTATCATCCCTAAATACATCTCCTATACCCTATACAGACCAGCCCGTTCTCACTACTATTCCCAGAATCACTATACACATTGTCCTTAATTCTCATCCTATGCAAACCCATTCCAAAAGTGGAATCTATAAGCTAAAAGTTTATACTTCTACACTCTCCTCACCCACTAAATCAGAACCACAAACTCCTTTAGAGGCTATCCCTTTATGGCGACAGGCCATGACAGATGAGATTCAAGCCCTCAAACTAAACAACACTTGGCATTTAGTCCTATATAACTCATCTATGAAACTGTTAGGCACTAAGTGGGTGTTTAGAATAAAGTACAAGTCCAATGGAGGCATTGAAAAATATAAAACTAGCCTTGTAGCAAAAGCGTTCAATCAAACCCTAGGTCTTGATTTCACAAAAACTTACAGTCCTGTAGTGAAATCATCAACCATCAAGGTCATTCTCTCTCTCGCAGTTTCTCAACATTGGGACATCCAGCAGATAGATGTCAACAATGCATTCCTAAATGGATCACTACTCGAAGACATTTACATTACTCAACTAGCTGGTTTTACAAATTCTACATGGCCTACATATGTTTGTAAACTAGACAAAGCTCTCTATGGCCTAAAGCAGGCTCCGAGGGCATAGTACAACACTCTCAGCTCTACCCTACTATAATGGGGTTTCAAAAATTCAATGTCTGACACATCCCTATTCTACAAGCAGCACAATAGTTCACTGTTGTTATTACCAATATATGTTGATGAAATATTAGTAATAGGGAACTTAAATGCAGAAATCAAGTTGATCATATAGCAACTAAATAGCATATTTGCTTTAAAAACATTAGGCAGTATTAACCATTTTCTTAGTTTTGAAGATTATAGGGACAAGACAGGATTATACCTTTCACAGAGGCAATACATCTTGGACCTCCTTGCTCGTGCCAAAATGGCAGAATGCTCACCATGTCCAACTCCTCTTGCACTTGGCACCAAACTATCTGCTCATGATGGCCATCCATTTGCTGATCCCACCTTATATCGCAGCATCATTGGTGCATTTCAATACCTGTGTCACACACACCTTAATATCAGCTTCACTGTAAATAGTTTAAGTCAATACTTGTCGAGACCTCTAGACACCCATCGGATTGCATGTAAGAGAGTACTTAGATATCTAAAAGGGACTACTACACTTGCCCTTCATTTTCGTCCATCACCACAACCTCTGTCTCTACAAGCTTATAGCGACACTGATTGGGCAGGAAATCCAGATGATAAGAAGTCCACAACGGTTGATCGTGTCCTCCTAAGGGGCAATCTAGTATTTTGGAGTTCAAAGAAAGCATAATACAGAGCCCTAGCTCAGGTTTCTTTAGAGGTTCTATGCCTACATTCACTACTAAAAGAATTAAGGTTTACTCTACAACTCACACCAATTCTTTGGTGTGACAATAATGGAGCCCGATTACTTGCCCACAATCCAGTCTTTCATGCTCGTACGAAGCATATTGAAGTCGATGTACATTTCATATGAGATAAAATAACCAATGGAAAATTAGATGTGAGATATGTAAATGTTGAAGATCAGTTAGCAAACTTACTCACAAAACCGCTCACGGTAGCTAAGCTTCATTTCTCGGTTCCTCCTCACTCTCACTTGACAGGGAATGTTGAAGAAGACAACGTTGATACTAAAGATAGGTCACCAAAGGTTGGGCCAACTTAATCTTCAAGTGGGCTAGATCCTCTTCAGCTCATAAGAACCCAAGATTCATTTCTGCAGGCCTGGCTCAAATTCAGCTTTCATTCTTCTTCAACATTCTAGAAGAGTTCCATTGCACCTGCATTTCATCATATTATTTCATTAGTAACAACTTTCCCATTTATACAGATAGCTGTCATAAATAACAACCATTAGATCAAAACAATAAAAGATCAATGGTCAAAATCAATACTTGAATTGTGTATAAATGTACATGTTTATCAATGAAATAAAAAATGAAGTATTCGACATTTTTATTCTTTCATATACAGCTCTATAAATGTACATGTTTACCGATGAAATAAAAAATGAAGTATTCGACATTTTTATTTTTTTCATATACAGCTCTTACAATCTTTACTGACAATAATCTAAGGATGTTTGAAGAATTTAAGAAGATAATGACTAAAAAATTTGAAATAATTGACATTACCCTTATAAGCAAGTAAGCAACTATCTTGACATTGAAGTAAAGCAAATGAATAAAAGAATTTCCATTTTATAGGACAATATATGCCATAAAAATCAAGAAATTTAATATGAAAAATTGATTACCCCTATAGAATATAGATCAAAGTTATCTGAGAAAGAAAATGGTTCATTTAACACTTTGCAAAATTTTGGTTGGAAGTTGTACGAGGCCAAATATTCTCTTTGGTGTTACAATTATAACTCACTTAATGGAAACTCCTAAAATAACACATTTTAAAGTTGTTAAGAGAATCCTCTACCATATTAAAGGCACTCTACGTTATGGGATCTTTTATACTCACATCAATGAGTTTAAGCTAATCAACTATAGTGATTGGGGTGAAATCATCGATGATGATCATAAGAGTACTAACAAGTTTCTATTCTTTTTAGGAAATTCAACTTTCACTTGGAGTTCAAATAAGTAACCAATAGTCACAATATTGACTGGTGAAGTTGAATATGTTACTGCCATTACTTATGTTTGTCATGCACTTATGTTTGTCATGGAGTTTAATGAAGGAGCTCAACATGCCACTTGAAAAAGCATTAGAGATCTATATTGACAACAAATTTGCTAACTTTGGCAAAGAATCCAACCTTTCATGAAAGAAGTAAGCACATAGATATACGCAATAATTTTATAAAGGAATGCATTACAAAGGAGGTCCAATTGAAGTTTAGAAGATTTGAAGATCATATTCCTAATATCCTTACCAAGCCACTCAAGAAAAGATATTTTCAAAGATTACGAAACATGCTTGGAGTAAAGAGAAAAATCAAGTTTAAGAGAGAATGTTAAAAAAAAACTTAATTTTTAAGCCCAAAAGTGTTAATTCTTAATCAATTATCTTTATAGTTTGTGATCCACAATTTGAATCATTATATAGAATTTACTTTCACAATTATCCAATAGTTAAGAGTTATGTAAATTTTCTAGTAAAAAAAAAGAGTTATGTAAATTTTATATTAAATAATGGAATTGAAAAAGTATTAAATGTAAGTAATAAGCACGTGAGAATTAATTTGGAACTCTCTCCTGGCTCTTAGAGGATGGTCTGACATTGTAATCATAAGCCAAAAAAGTAGGAACAGTTTATGAGTGATAGTTTTCTTTCCTCGAAGTCCTCTGTCACCTCACTTTCCCAAATTTCTTTTCAATATCTCTATTCCAACTTATCTAGTAACGAGTTTAAATTTTCTGTCTAATATTATGGTATTTTATTGTGTCCAATAAATTTCAGCTATTTATTTATGTAGGGTTCGCATGAGACCCATGTAGGTCCCATAAAATAAATGATTGAAATTTCATGAGACAGAATAAGACAGAGTAATATTAGACAGAGGATCTGGACTCTAAAATTGAGTTCAGATCTTCTGTTCAGTTTTACTCTGTCTTATTCTGTCTTATAAATCTCAGTTATTTATTTTGCGAGTCCCATGCAGGTCCCATGCGGATCCTATGCAGAACTCACATAAATAAATAGCTGAGATTTATTGGACACAATAAGACACTATAATATTAAACAGAGTATCTAAACTCTATAAAATTCATCTTCTTGATTGTTCCAGGGGCCTGTTGCTGCGTTCCCAAGAGTTCTAGGTCATGAAGCCGTCGGGTTAAAATGCAACTCTTGTCTCCTAAGTTTCCAAACTTCTTACCAATCTGTTCCTAATCTTATCTTCTATTTTGCGTCCTGGACTTTCCAGTGTTGTGGAGAGTGTTGGAGAGCATGTGGAAGAAGTTAAAGAAGGAGACATAATTTTGCCAGTGTTTGCTCCAGATTGTAGGGAATGTAGAGGCTGCAAGTCATCGAAGAGCAACGTATGTTCCAAGTTCACTAGTGGTGGCGAAAGTATTGGCATGCCGAGGGACGAAACAAGCAAATTTAAGGACATGAAAGGGCAGATTTTACACCATTTTTTATCCGTATCAAGCTTTACAGAGTATACTGTCGTTGATGTAACTCAAGTGGTGAAGTTAGACCGTGAAATCCCCGTAGATAAGGCCTGCTTGTTAAGCTGTGGATGTTAGACATTTTTGTCCTTAGGGGCAATTTTGTCAATGTCTCATAAAGTTGGACTAACAGTAATTGTAATTTTGGTTTTAAATAAATTACTGATTAAGTGACGCCATTTGATCCAGATAAAGATATGAAAGTGGCTCAATAAATGATCTAAATCAATGGGTCAAAGTTCGGGTGAAAAATGGATCCCAATTAGTGTGGATCGGGTCTATATCGACCTTGTGATGGGGAAGCCCGATATGGAAGCTATATAAAGGTAAGGTCTCCTGCAGTTACTTAAGAAGAGGATTCTCGAGCATAAGGTTTCTAACCCGTTAAAGAAGCTTGGGATTTGAGGAAACTGTAGAAAGGCCTTACCCGTGAGTCGGTGAGCATTTTTCGCTAAAGGACCCGGGAGATTCGGAGGCGTTTGGAGCTCGGAATCGACATCGGAATCAGAGATGGAACCGAATCCAGGTATTCCGCATTACCTTCATTTTTTAGCCTTTCACGGGACCTTGGGGTACGTAATAAGGTCCCCTCTACGTACTGACATGTGGTATCAGAGAGGTTACATGATCGGATTGCCGGAAACGAAGGTTTTTCAATTTTTCATCTCATTTGGTTTTCCGTTGTTTTTTATTCGTTTTTCAGCTTTTTTGCATGATTTATTGTGTAAAAGTAGTTTACATAAGGTTAGCTACGAAAAACGGGTTCAAAACGGATCGATCGGAGCAAAAAAGGGCTCCCAGGATGCTAGAAATCGCCTCCGACATCGGTGGCCGGCAGAGACTGTGATGCACGCGCTCGACGGTGAACAGTAGCGGCCAGGAGCCACGTACTGTTGGCATGTATGGCACACGTGCTAACACGCGGCGCGTGGCATGCACGCACGCATGCTGCTTGGGCCGGCGCTCCGCACATTGACTGCACGTCTGCATGTGGGGAACGTGTCGAGCACGTGCCAGACGTTTCTGGAGCGCGTACGGTGCGAGCAGCGGACGCGGGTTCGCTGACATCAGCTGACGTCAGCTGCTACAGTTCCTTAAAAAAAATCCAAAAATTCCAGATTTCTCGTAAGGTACCCCGGGGTGTTTCGAGTCAGTTTCCGGGTTTTGGAAATTTATAAAGTAACATTTTTCTATTTTTCTGGATTTATTACATATGTAATAAATTAAGGTTTAACTCCAAAAAAAGGAATTAAGGTATTTTGAATCCGATTTCAATTAAATTTTCATGATTCGAACTACGTATGAGGGAGATGCATGAGGGTCTCGTGTCTCGGGTCTCATTTTTAGTGTTCGAGATTGCACGATAATCAATCAGGAGAGGAATTAAGACATTCTGAAGCCATTTTTGAGTGAATTTTTATGCAACGAACTTGCCATAAGGGAGATACATGAGGTTCTCATGTCTCAGGAGGTTGGTTCGGTATTCGGTGACGCACGATAGTCACTCTATTGATATGTTTCTTTTAGGAAGGTCTCAAATTAAATTTTCGGAGAATGTCTTCAGCATGTGTGTGTGACAATGAGATTGAGCATTCGGAGTTTTGCATTTATTGAGGTTACATTGTTACTTATGGTATCCCTTGTGAGGATGAAATAAAGATGTATCCCTTGTGTTGGCGGACTTTTTAGGTGTTGATGAGAATGTAGTCACCAAAGTGGCCTTTCAAGTTAGTATTTGAATTGTTTTGCTTACATGTTGGGGATGTCTCTGATTTTATGTTTGGTTATTCTACCCAAAGTTGTTGGCCTTACATAGAATTTTGAGATGTGCATAAAGGCATTAGATGGAGGATGACTGTTGCTCAAGTGCTCTATTCACCCAAAGGTGGTAGTGTCGTGAGAGTTAATGGTTTGTGTTCCGATCGCTTTTATGTGTGGAAGTCTAATTTTATATATTATGCATTCAGCCCAAAGGTGTTTCATAATATGTGTGATCGGATTCTCAAGAAAGATACTATTCATGGCTTTAGTATCGCTGTTTTCCTACATTAGTGTTGAATTAAAGTTTATGATCTAGAATTCACTTTTCCAGTCAACTAAATTAGTGTCTCTATTGAAACCCTTGCTGGTTCAATATAAGGTCTTGGACGGAAGATGTTCTCAAGGTTATGGAGATAGGATTGCAATGGCCATACAGAAGGATAAGCCATCTCCATTTACATTTATTAGCTCGACAACTCACAAAGTAGCCTTTTAAGCCTAGGATTGGTCTAACAGATTACATCTGATGACCATTAAGAAATCCTTACCTAGCCATCAGCAAAGTGAACTTCCGAACATAGATATAGTGAAGGAGTTTCTTGACAGAATCTCCCAGAGGTACAATGTCTCATCCGATGTCAAGACAGGTACCTTATTAAAAGTATTGTTCTCCATAAAGTATACAGAGGTAAAGGGGAGCAATGGAGTACTTATCAAGAATAGTTTATTTTCACAGTAGGTGAAGATATTGAAACTTCAATACTTTGATATTCCATCGAGTTGCTGAGATGGAGAAACTCAAGTTATTACTCCTACAGTCCTCGAAGCAATTTGAGGGAAGACAAAGATGAAGCTCATAAAGTTCAAAGGTAGAAGTTCAAATCTTCTCCATATGCTGATGCTGGTCAAACTAGTTGTGGTAAAAGTCCTTTGGACATGAAGAAACCAGTAATATGAGGTTTAGAAGGGAAGACTGAGATCATCAGATTATTCTTTGGTTTATCAATTATGAATTTAATTTGCAATAGTCGCATTAAGTACAAGTGACTATTTAGTGGAACATCTGATCAAGGTGGTTCCACAATGCAGTAATTCATATCCAGGATAAAGCCAAATAA
>JAOTAZ010000002.1:5140010-5153766 GCA_025629785.1 Erythroxylum oxycarpum | reverse complement strand
AAATTGTTTAATTAATTTATAAATTATTAAAATTTAATTTAAAATTTAATTATTATTATTGTATTATAATGTGTTGGGAGCAAAAGAAAATAAGTCTTCAAGACTTAGGATGTTTCACTGACGGCTTGGCTCGTAAAGATTGTGAACTTGGATGTTGGAACAGTAACAGAGTTGTGAAGTTTTGTAAGTAGACGACAACGTTTTTACCCCTGAACAGAGTAAAACAGAGTAGAAATGGATAGGTGATTTGAGCTCCATTAAATAAGCCCACATCTAATGTGTGTGTTGTGTTTTCCATTTGATTTGACTCCTAACCCCACATTCCTCTCTCAAACTAATCTCCATGTAACCCTTTCAATCTCGTATTCTCTGTTAAAGGAAAATTATCATTACCACAACAACAATCATATTAAGAGAAATAAAATCAACGCACGCATAATTTATGTAAAAGTTTTCCTTCAATTAGAAGAAAAATTACGGTCTAGATCTTTACGGATTAAAATCAATCTATTATAATAATTAAGAGTACAATCGACAAATAACAACAATAATCTTAACGATAAATACAATTATCTTGAGGTTTTAATACAAATTGAAATCCCTAATCAATATAATACTCATTCTCTACAAATCCAAGAGATACCAATACTGAATATTTGTCAATGGTGATTCATTTCTTTGTTATTATCTCACCAAACAACTATCTTTCCATACGCTAAAATAATGGAACATATCTCTCTTTTCTTCCTTTATTCTAATTTTTACGACAATACAATTCATAAGCGAAAAAGAGTAAACCTTATTTTATCTTATAATAAATTGGTTTCTCCGATAAACCACAAAAAATTACCACTTACAGGCTACTCAAAGAACTCTTTACTTAATAGGCTACCATTTGTAAGTAAAATAAAGCCTACTTTTGCAAAACTCGCATAATTAGTATTTGAAATTTGGTGAAATACTCAACATATTCCTCCCTCGACCCAAATTACTAAACACTTCTACCTCATCTAAAAATCGGATCTTCTTCTTCACGGCCTTGTCCCTCCAGATGTAATGACCCTTTATATAGCAAATGTTGTTATCGACCTTCCTCCTTTGCATCACCAATTAAGCACTGTGGTACATTTTGCACCACCTCCTACTACCAACATATCTATGCCTGTATTTATCAATTCACCCAAAGAAATAAGGTTAGCACGAGCACTTGGCATACGGTTTATATTGTAGATGGTTCGGGTCATACCATCTTTGAGTTTTATCCTCACGATCCTCATACCTTGAACGTTCAATTTTTGATCACCTATTATGTTGATGTGGCCATACACCCCATCTTGGCGCAAAGTATCTTAGAATGTCAATGGGTCGGGCCTAGGTCGCTTTTGACTGGGCAATGGCCCGATAGGTCGGGGCTGGTCGACCTGTGACCCCACCCAACCAGCCCACCTTATATATATATATTATATATATATATATAAAGGTCAAAATGATGTCATTTTTTACAAAATAATGTCTTTTTTTAAACTATAGTTGGGCCATAAACCGGATCAGACTGACCCGCGTTCGGGACAAAATAGAGCTAGGCCAAGTCAGGCAAAATTTAACATCCCTAAAAATATCAAATAAGACTTAGTCTCTACAAACAGAAACCAACGCAGCCAAATCCAACACCCAACTTTATTAGTGCTCCTTCACTTTACCATTAGTAGCCAATAACAATTATTTAGTCCACAGAAAATCCCTTGTAACCTTCCCAACCAAAGTCTTCCTTTATCTGTTCTAAACTTAGCTTCTCCCGAGTCGTATAAGTCTCCTTCCACTTCCATAAATACAGAGGGTTCTCCAGCTGCAATAACCTCTCCTTCTAAGGATCAATTCCAGTTCCTACATCACAATCTCAGGTAACCTCCCCAGCTGCTATACCTCCTATTGTTGACCTTACTAGTGACACATCACCATCCCAATTTTACAAACCATCAACCTTGAAATAATTAAATCTTCAACAATTTCGCAGACTGTCCAAAAATTAATTTTTTTGTACAACTAAATCAACAATCACAAAAGCAGAATACCAAAGACACTGCGTTTGGTAACGCAGTTCGGCACACCTTGCCTACATTTGTGGGGCCCTCACTCAGATTAAATACTTTCACTGTAGTTCACAAAAAATTACAACAGATTGATCTACTCCCAGAAGACCCAATCTTTGTAACCAACCCACAACCTAACTACCTGTGAAAGATTCTCACACTCAATAACACGACCGACTCGTGTTAACCTCGTCAGAGGATTTTACAAACTATTTCTACTTCAAAAATAAGGACAAACAAAATCAAAAATATGAAAATTCCAATTCTGAAATTTATCACCAAAGAACAAAGTAACGGTACCAATAGTATGTGAACTTATCTAATACAAATTTTCCTTTATGCTTCAAATCTCAATCAACATAAATCATTCAGCAATGACGTCAACTTCATATCATCAATGGACTGCTTGCAGAAGATAAAAATAGATTGCCATGTACTGCTTCACCAAAAGGCCCCTTCACAAAAGACAATTCATTCAAGAGAAAAGAAGACCATTGACGCAGCAGCCCCAAAGCACCAGCATACACCCACGATATTTTTCACTCAAAAAAGGAACCCAGTAATTGCTAAGCTGCACAACCAATATACCCACACAAATCAATCACTCGACGCAACCAGCAAAAGCAGTACACCATCAGAATAAGGAAGCCCTACTCACATAAGCCACGTCAGCCATGGAATCAAATCATCATCTCAATTGTTCACGCAATCTATTAAAATTTCCTAAAACAATCCTTTTCAACCAGAGATAATATTAGATAAGCACTCAATATCCAAAAGATATGCTAATTAGAAATTTACTTCTAATTCTAATCCACATTCCAATTTAGGCACATCAACAAAGGTTATTAGGAAAATTCCCATATCCAAGAAAAATGCCAAAAATAAAAATAGGATATATTTAAAAAATAAATCCTAACAAACCTCTTTCCATCCATTGCAAACCAGATCAAAATGTGGGATTTACAAACCAAAGGCCCTCACCTCCACACATATCCATATTCTAAACCAAAAACAGTCAAAAAAGCCTTGACGAATCCTAGATGATATAAAGCCATGTGTGAAGAATTTAAAGCCTTGGAAGCAAACAAAACCTGGACACTTGTTCCTTTTGCATCACACATGAACGTTGTAGGAAGCAAATGGGTATTTAGGACAAAACATCATCCAGATGGTTCCATGTCTAACTACAAAGCCAGATTAGTAGCAGAAGGATTTCGTCAAACTCTAGGAATTGATTACTTTGATACTTACAGCCTAGTCAAAAAAGCCTCCACCGTTAGAGTTGCCTTTTCTCTTGCTATCTCACAAGGATAGAATATCCAACAGGTTGATATCAATAATGTTTTCCCCAATGGAGAGCTTGAAAAAACTGTCTACATACAACAATTTGAAGGCTTTGTCAATCCTGCATATCCATCTCATGTTTGTAAGCTATCAAAGGCGCTTTATGGCCTTAAACAAGCCCCAAGAGCTTGGTTTAACAAGTTAAAATCAGCATTGACGCAGTGGGGATTTCAAAACTCAAAAGTCTGATATATCTCTTTTCTATAACAAGGTTGACAATCAACTAACCCTTTTATTAGTTCATGTTGATGACATCTTGATTACAGGTAAGAATGTCAAGGCTGTTGAAAGTGTTATTGCAAAATTAAACTCAAGTTTTGCATTGAAAATGGGATTTGAGGGCTTTCGAGACTCAACAGGTCTCTACCTCATTCAAACAAAGTACATAAATGACTTGTTGAGGAAGACTAATATGGATCTTTGTAAGCCTTGTTCTTCACCAATCAACATAGGTATAAAACTATCACAATATAAAGGTGAACCTTTTAAAAATGTCTCCCTATATTGAAGTTTCATTGGTGCCCTACAATTTCTGACCCATACTAGCCCAGATATCAGCTTTATTGTCAACAAGCTAAGCCAATTCCTAATTGCTCCTTCAACTACACACTGGACTACCTGCAAAAGATTGTTACAGTATCTTAAGGGCACTCCAAACTTCCTCAACACCTCTTAATCTGCAAGCTTTCAGCGATGTTGACTGGGCAAGCTCACCAGATGACAGGAAGTCCACTAGTGACAACTACATCTTTCTAGGAGGAAATCTAATTTCTTGGAGTTCTAAGAAGCAAACAGTAGCTGCTCGTTCCAGTACAGAGACAAAGAATAAGGCACCATCTCAAGCCTCCACATAAATGCTTTGGCTTGTATCTCTACTCACTAAACTTGGTTTTTCTGTTGCTCATTGTCCAGTGTTATGGTGTGATAACACAGGAGCTCAATCTTTGACACTTAATCCAGTTTTCCATACCAGAACAAAACACCTCGAAATTGATATATATTTTGTTAGGGACAAAGCAGCAGCAGGTTTACTGGAAGTTGGATATATTAGCACCTGTGATCAGCTACCTAACATCCTCACAAAACCTCTGGCTACTGATCGCTTTCACCAGCTTGCTTCCAAACTAAACATGGTTCAAAATCTCAACTTTAGTTTGCAGGGGGTGTTAGAGAACAGAGTTGGCCCAACCTTGAATTCAATACAAAGCAAACTCAATCAAATTCAGCCCAAGTTCAAGCTTCTTCATAACAATATGGTGCAGCTCATGTACAGGATAAAATAGCTACTATTGTTTCTAGAATATGTTATAACTTTGTTTTAACCAAATATTTATTTTTGGCTCGTTTGTATAAATAAGATTACAAGAGCTGCTAGCATATTCTTTTTTGTTGTTTCACAGTTGTGTATATAAAAGACAATGTTATACTGAATAAAATCATCAGAGTAGCTTTTATCACTCTTTACTCAATTTTAGCTTTCACTTGGCCTTCAAACCATTCTTCATTGCCTTCGATCAATTATCGTAATTGAATTCACCTTGCAAGACCAAGTTCGTCAAAAGAAGACCACCCAAATTATTTGGGTGAACAAAAAACAGTGAGCGTGGGTTTGAGACATTGAGGGTTTTGCTCTGTTCATCGTCCTTGGCCATGATTGACTTTGTGCTAGAGGTGGTTGTTAGGCGTTAGAAAGGTGTCGATAATTGCAATGGATGGGTGGTGGCTAAGAATATTAGGGTTTTCCAGAAAACGCTCTGATACCATGTCAAGCTTTGCGAAAATTAACTTGCGTATTTCATTAACTATCAAACCTTAGGGCGTCGGTTACTTGATAAAGGGCTATTATGACTTAAGTGATGTCACAAATTCAAATCTCCCTGTTTAAAATTTGATATTAGAATTTTACTTCCTATAAAAGACCTATCTAATTGGGGCGGAGATTAATCTGAACGTGTCCTACGTCAAACTTGTCCTAAACAATATCATCTGCACATATTTTGAATCCTATGTATTCGTGTGGTGGGATAATTTTAGAACAAAGTTGGAGGTTACGTAAGGGATCAAGATAAACTAGAAAAAACAAGAATAAGGGTATGATTAGACGTTTTATATCGACCAACTTATAGTTGTTGCCTTCTATTACGATACAGAGAAAAAGGGGTTGTGCTGTGGTAGATACGAACGCTTTTCTCTTCAAGTTCCATTGATTAGGTGATATAAAACACAAAGAGAATATTATCTTCTTTTTTTGCTATAAAAGGATAATTGAAAACACACAACCAAACCCCTAATTAACATACGGCTCTTCGATATAAAACGCTATGCTGGTCGCGTTGGAGTTGTTCTTGTAAGGTCACCGGGGGTTCCTGCAGAATATGCAATCCTGGTCTGTACTCTACGGCTAGGGAAGCCATCCAATCGGTACACTGGTTTCCTTCGCGGTACATATGCTGGAGCTGGACCTCCCAGTCGAGTTGCAAAAGTCCTCGAATACGTGCAACCAACAAAAGATCATCAATTAGAACCTCACAAGAAGAAGAGAGTATATTGATGACCTCAAGGGAGTCCACTTCGACGATAACACGTCGATATCCCATCGCCCACACCAACGACAGGCCCGAATGAACGCCCCAGAGTTTCGCAGTAGTAGGCGAGCCCCTCCCTATGTGATGGAGGAATCCGCCACACCACTGGCCTTGCCAATCTCGGATAATGCCCCCGGCCGTGGTGATGTTGGTCCCTTGAGTAACAGCCCCATCTGAATTCAATTTGACCCAATCTGATGCCGGTTTGGTCCATCCTAAAAGAGTGCCAGTCGGTACCCCGTGGTGCTGGAGCACACAGTTTTCCGCCAGTTGCGCTCTCTTGATCCAAGTGACATAGTCCAGCACCACACGCGGACCGGTCTGTGGTCACACAAACCTAGGTTCAAAAATGTTGCGATTCCGCCACTGCCAAAGAAACCAACAAGCGACCCCAAAAACATAGTCCACTCAACCCGAGATTCCTGTCGGGGCCTCCTGAGATTGTGTGTTACCCACTCATTCATAGAAAGATGAAAGCAAACCGTGTCCTCCACAATGGAGGGAAAATTACCCAGAAAGCTTTTACACGCGGGCAATCCCTAATGACATGTAGGGAAGATTCTTCATGCCCACAAACGGGGCAGCGACCATCATCAATAAGATGTCGAGTCACTCGTTATTGATTGATCAGAAGTTTGCCTTTGGCCAAAAGCCACAGAAAAGCCCTGATCCGTTGAGGCCCATGCCATTTCCAGATAGAGCTCCAGAGGCCATTAGTAGCTACCGGAGAACGACCTTCAATTAAATCGTAGGCGGAAGCCATCGTAAATCGCCCATTACTAGTGGGCCCCCAAATCATCTTGTCATCCTCAGGGCCTCCAACTTGGATCGCCGCGAGGTCCGTACAAATATGGAGGGTAAAAATTGTTGAAACATAGGCCAATGCCAGTGACCATCGTCATCTACCAAATCGGCCACAGTGGCATAAAGGAGACCATCCGGGAGGGGATTCGGAGTCACTAGTAAGATCGGTCCTCAATCTTGAAGCCAGGAGTCCAACCAGAAGTGGATGCGCTGCCCATTGCCCAGCTGCCATCGCATACCTTGCCGAACATACTGCCAGGTAGCTAAGATTCCTCTCCAGAGACCCGAAGCTTCGTTTTGGTCGATGCTCACATAGAGGGGGTTAGGGCCTAAGCGATATTTAACCATGACGATTTTGACCCAGAGAGTGTTGGATTGAGTGATCAAAGCCCAACCTAATTTAGTCAAAAGTGCATCATTGGAGGAGCGGAGACGTTTAAGACCCAGACACCCTTCGGTCTTTGGTTTGCAAACGATGTCCCAATTAACCAGATGAATTTCTTTCTGGTCGCTCGTAGCTCCCTAAAGAAAAGTTCTCATAATACGTTCCAAATCATCGCATAAGCTCCTCGGAAGTCGCACCTTTTGTATCGTATACGTGGGAAGAGATGCGAGAATGGACCGGATCAGAGTTACTCACCCAGCTAGGGATAACGTTTTGGCTTGCCATCCTGTAAGCTTTTTCTGGACGCTGTCAAGGATATATTGATACATATCTCTCGTTGAGCGTTTATGAATCAGCGGAACCCCTAAATATTTTCCGAGATTGGTCGTACAAGGGATTTGTAGGGTTTGACTGATGTGGCGAATGGTATGAGGGCCAACATTGCGGGAAAAATAGATTCTCCTTTTATGTGGATTAACCTTTTGCCCATATGCCTGGAAAAACTCTTCCAAAGTCCGAGCAACGACTAGCAGCTAGGACTCCTTCGCTTCAGCTAAGAGAATAAAATCATCAGCGAAGAAAAGATGGGAAATAGGAGGTCCGGTACGGCTCAACTTGGTCGGCTTCCAGAGCCCTTGGTCTACAGCTCGGGATATGGACTGACCCAACCATTCCAGATACAAAACAAAGAGATAGGGGGAAAGCGGATCCCCCTGCCGAAGACCGCAGGTGGCAGTGCAGGGATTTGTCAGCTGACCTTGTCAATCAACTTACATCAACACCATCTTCACACATTGCATAACGAGCTGGATTAAAGCCTTAGGAAACCCAATATCCTGAAGGGTATGATGGAGAAAATCCCAGAGCAGACGATCGTACGCTTTCTCTAAGTCCACCTTGATAGCAAAATAGCCGGTTTTACCCGTCTTCTTGCGCATGGAATAAATAACTTCCTGGACAATGATGATGTTGTCAGTAATGTGCCGACTAGGAATAAAACTAAATTGGTGAGCCCCTACCAAGTAGTCCATATGGCTTTTCATTCTGTTCACAAGAATCTTCAAGATGAGCTTGTAAAGAACAGTGCAGAGACTAATCGGGCGAAATTGGGTGATAGTCTGGGGGGAAGGAATTTTGGGGATCAACAACAAAATAGTATGATTGAGATCCCTATCCCAGTGTTGGGAATTGAAGATTTCTTTGATATACTCAGTCACTTTGGGCCCAATAAGTTCCCAGTGCTTTTGGAAAAAGAGCGCATTGAACCCATCGATGCCAGGGGCTTTATACAGGTTCATATCAAAGACCGTTGTCTTGATCTCTAGAGCATGGAGAGGCTGCGATAACAGATGAAGCCTGGCGTCGGAGAGCAGAGGGAACATGCCAAATAGCGGAAAAGGGTGAATAGGGCCGTCTTCGTGAAGGTACAGGTTGGCAAAGAAAGACCTGGCTTCAAGCCCTAATTGCACCGGATCAGAGAGCAGGATACTGTCGGAGTTAATTAGGCTGTCGATCCTCAATTTCTTACGCCGAGAGAGGATGAGGGTGTGGTAGTATCTCATATTCCGATCCCCTTGGGAGATCCAGTCACATCGAGATTTCTGGTGCCAAAAAATCTCCTCTTCACAGAGGGTTTGCATCAGTTCTCCACTAAGATGATCCTCCAACTGTAAAAGGGAGTCCCGTGGGTCGACCCTCAGAGTCCATTGGATACCCTCCAATTGAGCGAGTAACCATTTTTTTCGAGAGAAGATATTACCAAAATCCGTGCGGTTCCAGTGCACGAGATGCTCTGAGAATTTAGCTAAAGCCTTGCGTATGGTCGCTTCCTCAGGAAGCCAATGTGCAACGACCACTTTCGAAAAATCAGGGTGAGTCAGCCACGCATTCTGGAAATGGAACAACGAGGGACCTTGGTGCCGAGGGGGCGGAGGAACGAGGTGAATTAACAAAGGCCTATGATCGGACCCTAAGAAAGGAAGGTGGTGAATTGTCGTTACTGGGAAAGCGTGCAGCCACGACGTCGACCCCAACATTCTATCCAGTCAAACGGACCACTCTTTGCCTCCATGTAAATTTGGAGCCCGTATAACCCAGGTCGTGAAGGCTGTTCGTGTGTACCCAATCTTTAAACGGTGTATTCACTATCCTTGTGGATGGGGCGACCCCGCGCTTGTCCGATGGGTCCAGTTTAGCGTTAAAATCACCACCTATAAATAAGGCCGATGTGTAGACTGGCCGAGCCAAGTCAGGAGGGGCAGATGATGTTTCGGGTCAAAGCTTGAGGATTGACATAGACCGCAATAAAATCTATCGATCCTGAGGCATGTTTAATCGTAGTATGAAGGAATTGGCGATGAGCTAGGACGATTGAGAGATCATAAATATTCTTCTAGCATAGACAAATCCCGCCCGAAAAGTCATCTGCTTCGATCCTGAATGAGTAATCAAAACCTAACTTAGTGACTACAGCGAACACCCGAGAGCCACTAATATGGGTTTCGAGTAAGACTAGGATACCAGGATTATAATGCCGAAGGTAATTTTATAGGATGGTTTGAAATCGAGACCTGCCTGCTCCTTGACAGTTCCAAATGATAATAGACATAAAAGCAACAAAAAGATCGATCCTACTTTACAACAAAGTAGGGGTGGTACCTCCGAAGGGGTCACCAGGGGGACCCTCAACTTGCTGAACAGTTTCCATAGTCGTATCCGAGTGCGGGGGTGGGGGGCCGACCTGCTCCCCCACTCTCGCAGTGAGAGCCGGTAGGTCATTAAGATGGTTGTCGGCACTATCCGCCAGAGTAGCCAGGGGCGTCGGGATTTCAATACCGTCCATCGGTTGTAAGGGTGGTGGAACCCTCTGGTCGCAAGTCTCGAGGAACTGAGGGTCACAGAGCATTTCCGGATGGGAGGGAAGTGCAATAGCTAAATGGTTTTCCTGAACTGAGGGTTTTAACGGTATGGGGGTCACCCTGGTGGACTCTGGGTCCCTGGGAACAGGCCCTCATGAGCTTTCACCTGTATTTTTTAGGACGAGAAGTTTTTCTGAGTTTTCTGACCCTTCAAGGGGTGACAACGGGCCCAGTAGCAGAAAAGACTGGCCCGGATTCGACTTATTTCCTTTTGGCCATGAAACTAGATAGGAGAAAGACCTGTCCAAAGCCAATTGGACTAGAAGACATCGGTTCCTTTTTAACTAGCACCGTCTCTTCATGTCTATCGTCTGTCTCTGACAGAATAGAGAAACGCGAGCCCCCAACAAAGCCGTTGGTTTGGGCACGTCTCGTCTACAACTGACGACTCGCCTGTCGCCGTTGCTATGGTCGATGTTGAACGAGCATCCAAGGTCCGTAGCCGATAGGGTCAGCGTCGACGGTGGGAGCATCCGTAGTCAGTGTCTCCACTAGGTGTCGTCTTCCATCATCAACGCGGGTTCGAGTCTCGCTTAGCGGAGTAGTAACGCCACCGTCCTGTTGAATGGAGCCAATCGGAGGTGGTGGAGGATGGGTCGGGCAGGCAACAACCGCATGGCCGACCATGCCACAGAGAAAACACATCTGTGGTAACCCTTCGTAGACTACTCTTAATGACACCCCATCGAGCTCCACGAAATGGCATAGCGACTTGCTCAAGTCGACCTCAACAGCTACCCTAGCGTATTTTCCACGTTCAAGTTGCAGGGTGGTTTCATCGATTTTCACGGTATGGCCAACGATGTTGCCCAAACCAGCTAGTATCTGTGGATGATACCGGGCAATGGACAGCTCGGGAAACCGTATCCAGACCACTACCTTGTTAAGCGTCGCATGGGAGGGTTGGAAGTCGAGAACCCACCTCTGCACGGCAACTACGTGGCCAAAGACAGTCCAGGGGCCCAGTGTTAAAACACGCAGAAATTCATCCTCCTCTTTGAAATGAGCTAGGAGAAAGTCATTTTCCAAATCAATGAGTTTGGTGGCTTCGCGAGGTTTCCATTGAGCCTATAGTCGGGCACTGAACGTACAAAAACCAATCCGGCAACCAAGCGACTTGACCACAACGGTGTTGGCCCATCGGCTATCCAGCTTGGTGTTCAATGACTGGGAGAGATGAAGTCCCCCAACGAGGTCCCCAGTTAGTTGAACAATATTACCTTCCTCAATTTCGACTGGGTCCTCCGCTGGCCAACTAGACGCGTTCGGTGGAATTTGTGCCGTCCGGGAACCGACAACAGCAGAGCTATAGGTATAGGTCGGGTTCGGGCGTGGCGCGACGTCTTCATCGCGTTTTCTGGTCCACACACTCTTAGAAGTCTGTTCCTCAATATCGAGGGGCTCCATGCATGCCCCAGTAGCAGTCGTGGGTATTGCGGTAATGGCGGACAGAGGAGCCTAAGAACGAACGAGCTGTGATTAGAGAAGAAGCTATTTTACTATAGCGTTTTACTGTCCGAGTGATTTACTGTAGCATTTCCTCACTCCTGTGGCATTTCCTCACTCAACACTTTAAATGTGTTTAGTATTGATAATGCAGGAAATGGTGGGAAGTGTGAAAGTTGGTTGAACTTAAGATAGACGATTCAAGACAAGCTCTCGATCCTTGTTTCTTAATTCTTCTTTATTATTTACCAACTGGATGGCTTATGTTATGTTAAGATTAACAGATTGGTACAGATAGAGGGACCAAGTGAATGGATTACGAGTCCAGATCTTCTATTCAGTTTTACTTTGTCTTATTCTGTCTCATAAAATCTTAATCATTTATTTTGTGGACCCCACGCGGACCCTACACGAGACCCACATAAATAAATAACTGAAATTTATTGAAAACAATAAGACACCATAATATTAGATAAAAGATCTGGACTCACGGATTACAATATATATCTTCACTAATTAAGAATAGTTAAAGAAGGATAGCAGTTGTTGACGAATCTTGACTTCTCATGTGGCTCAGACTGTAGAATTTATGCCAAGTTCCGTCATAACTCATAACATGAATAAGCATAATATATATCCTCTGTGCTCCTTCCAGGCTACAAGTGGGGTAGTCCTCATCTTTTCTAAATTTCTAGTTGACAGCTCTTTTTCATATTTTTTTTCTCTGCTCCAGTTAGCAGTTGATTTTTCAAGTTCCTTGCGCCAGCTTAACGTGGTTGAACCTTTTTAGCTGCAGGAAGTTGCCTGGCGTATGGGATCAAGTGGTGCTAGTTATATTTCAAAATTCTATTGTGAACGCTAGAAAATAATCAAAGTGAACTAGTTTGAACTTTGAACCTGTTCTCGAAATATCATTGGCCCCAAAGAGTTTTGTGGCTTAAGCCTAAGTTGCCACCCTGTTTCCTCGTCAAACATTTGAAGATTTATCAGTTGACAAACAGAATCGGACAACTTATCTCAGAATTCCAAAAACACGATACAACAAATAAACAAATATAGGAAAGCCACCTCTGATATTGACTGTATAGGAATGAAGAACGTACAATTTGTATCTTTCTTGTTCTATTGTTTCATTCATATTCTCTTCTGTTTACAACTATACATTTTGATCTGATGGGGAAAAAAAAAGCAGGAACACTAAAGCAAATGAAGATTTGAACACATAAAGTTTGATTAACCCTAGGTGATCACGATGATAACTATCTTTCTCTCATGGTCCTCGAGTGAACCAAATGACCTTCGTCTGTCTTCTTTTTCGGACGTAGCAACTTGGAAAAGAATCCACCTTTGTTTTTCACACCATCACCACTTCTTTTATTATTACCTCTCATTCTCGAAACGAAAGCCAGTGATCTACTTTTAGTGAGCGCATTGCCACCGAACAACGACGAGAAAGATTTTCCTTTCCCATCTGGGGCATATCGGTAAATGTGGATTGGAGGCGAACAAGAAGAATCGGAACAAGAAGAGTAGTAGGAAGACAATGAAGAAGGTGAGTAACCCCTTTTAGCATAGCTACCACGAGAGCTTGCAGTCGTCGAAAGCTGAGAGAGCTTTTCGTTGAGGCAAAGAGAGCAAACTCCCGGTGATTGCTCGTGTTTTGTGTGCTTCTTGCATCTACCATCAGGCCTTGAACGACCCCCGACGAGAAGTTCCCTGTTTGGTCTCTGTAGCTTTGCCATTTTCGAGTTTATTTCTTAGCATTCGGAGATGGTATGGTGGGCATATATAAATAGACTCCACGGTTTTTCCATGATCCTTCATGGGAAGTTTCGTAGGACAGTTCTTTAAGGAGTTAGACCAGTTGGCTTTCAGAGTTCAGACTAAGTGTACGGTTCGGATTGGGGAAGGAACTCTTTGGGTCCACTAGATCAGTGGCTGAGATGTGCTGAGCACAGGAAGTGACCTGGTGTGGAAATTGGCATGAAAAATAGGGATGGCGGTGAGGTCTAAAAGTCAATGAATCAATCCGAATTGATATTTTGTACTAAAGATATCCAAGGATTGAAACCAGCCCATCTCATTGTTAATTCCCAGGGCCAGGAAAAGTTTTACTTTTATCAATATTTTAAAAATTAAATTGACTTTTACTTTCTACCAATATTTTAATAAGATAAAAAG
>JAOTAZ010000002.1:5082048-5096095 GCA_025629785.1 Erythroxylum oxycarpum | reverse complement strand
ATAAATAACTGAAATTTATAAAATAAAATAAAACACTATAAAATTAGACAGAAAATCTAAACCCCTATTTTAGCCCAATCGGCCGAAAGAGGATTACACAAGTATTGTGTTCTTAATTGTTACTGCTCTCATTTTCTCAGCGCTCAATAATTCTCACTACAAAATAATAATTAAACATTTGTTTAAAGGAAAAATCTAAAATAGGAACTTTCGAGTTTCCAGTGGAAGATATTTATTTAATTTATTCTAGTCTTCGCAAATCTCAAGCAATTGTTATAGCAATTAAATTATATATCGGGAAAAGGCATAGGCCACGTGTTGAAAGAAACTTCCAGCTGCCTGAGTGTAGATTGTTGACGTGGCCATCCCCAGAGATCCAGCGCTCTTCTACATGACCAGTCCACTCCTAGCTCTAAGCTTGCGTTTGCTTCAACAAAATCACTCGCTCTCACCACTCTGTGTTCAGTTTCTACAATAGGAAGAAGAAGAAGAAGAAGACAAATGCTTCTTCAACCACCACCTCCTACACTTGCCTCTGATCGCATTCCTCTCTTTGCTTTGCCTTTCTTAAATGGCTCTTCTCGTGTTCTCCGTCGCATGGGGTACTACTACTCTTTTCTTATACCGTTATATATCGATTTGGGCTACTGTTTTTTATATTTTTTTATTGGGATATTCGAGTTGAGTTGGATAATGGATGCTTTTGACATTGGTTAGTGTCTTTCTAGATTAAACTTTACTAAACAAGCTTCATCGATTTCCTTCGGCCTACCAATTTCCCCAAAGGTAATAACTTCCATGCGCACGCCACCTTTTGATGTGTTTCTTTTCAACTAGTAACTAATATGTCTTATATCTGCTGTACAATAGAGAATTGGAAATTTGAACGTTTATGCTCCTGGTACTCAAGAACGTGTCCCTGACAAGGTACTTACTACTTAAGCTGTTTATGTGATCGTGATGCTATTTTTGCAAAAGACAAACATAATTCTTATGATCTCTCTCCGTCTGACTCACACTTTCTTTTCTTTTTGGGATTTTAGGAAGATGCCCTTGAAATGACCGAGAATGCCTCGTCGTTTAGAACTTTTGCAGGTCAGGCATTTCCACTCGGAGTTTCAGAAGTGGAAAGTGGGATCAATTTCGCTATCTTTTCACAGCATGCCACTTCTGTTACTCTCTGCTTATCACTGCCTCTAAGGTAACAATTCCCTTCACCTATAACTGCTGCCTAAATCACATATGTTCTTGACTGCATGTGCTCTTTCACATTTTCCAGTGTTAGAAAGAAGATTAATTAAGTTAGAACTTTCGTATACCCAAAATTTGATTTCCTTATTTGAATTTATGGCGTTACTATGCGCATATGCACCTAATTGGCTACGAGCTAAACAATTTTTTTACAGTGACTACTCTCTTAAATTTTTGCTGTACAATGCTGTGTCAAAGTTGATGCACTTTTGCTGATATAAAATTCTTTAGGGGAAAGCCTGCAGGGTTGGATGATGAAATGATTGAGCTGCCTCTGAATCCTCATGTCAATAAAACAGGAGACATATGGCACATATGCATTGAGGTACGTATTGAGGTGTTGATGCTATTTGGTTGGTGGAACCAGCACCTTTCTCGGTATACTTTATCTTGCCATAGATACATATTTGTGTTTACCATTTGGAATTTTTATGTGCACTGTTTACTAATTTGAATGTCCCCTTGGCAAGTTATGACATGCAATTTTGTATGTCATTGTGCATTCAAGATATACCTTCCATTTGGAGATAGATTTCCTGCCATTCAAGGACTCATTTAACTTGTCATTGATGTACTACCTCAGTAAATAGTCCTATACCATTTCATCGCGTATTTGACTCTTGGGCTAAGAATTAAAGCCATTGATGACAACAGAAGAAAAAGTATTAACTAATCAATAAAACATCTAAATATTGATAACAGTGAAGCACATTGATGTTTCATTTTCCCCTTTGTCTTCAGATTTTGCTACTTTTGGTTTCTTACAATGACCTTGGATTTTAAACCATATGCAATAAGTTGTGAGCATTGCTATGTTTTGTGCTCCTATGACTTTTCCTATTCGATAAACTGGTATTGATCTTCTGTACCCTTTTGTTGTAATTGCAGGATTTGCCACAGACTAATGTTCTTTATGGTTATCGTATAGATGGTCCTTGTGATTGGCATCAAGGACATCGATTTGACAAAAAAAAAGTGCTTATAGATCCTTATGCTAAGTTAGTTGAGGGCCGAAGATATTTTGGAGATGCCAACAAGAAGTTGACTAAGTTCCTTGGGACTTATAATTTTGATAGCTTGCCTTTTGACTGGGGAGATAACTACAAACTTCCTAACATACCTCAAGTACGTAGAGTTGCTTAACATTGTGTATACATTTCATTTTTCTTTTTTACATATCTCCACACACTTCTCCACCTCACTTTGTTTCTGTCAATCTTGGTCTGTTGATATATGCATGTCTTCTAAATTCAAATTTTGTCTCATTCATACTTGACGTTAATCTTTTCAAATTTCAAATTTTGTTTCTTTTATACATCTTCTGTGTCTTTGCAGAAAGATCTTGTAATATATGAAATAAATGTCCGTGCATTTACAGCTGATAAATCTAGTGGCTTAGATCCAAGCATCCGGGGCAGTTATCTTGGTGTAATTGAAAAGGTAATGGCTTATCTAATTGAGTTCAAGTAAATACATTACCTCCAGGCAGACACTTATCCTGATCAATTGCTTAAGAGTTTATAGCAGCTACAGAAGTCATAGTTAGAAACATGTTTAAAAATATTCTAACCATAGATGCAAGTTAAAGAAATCTATGCGGAGTGATTTGATTTCTTAGAATTACTATCTGATATGAATAAGGACACATTTGTGGGTACGAATTATAGCAGGAAGAGGATCAACCCTTTAAAATAGGAGATTTGCAACATCCCTTTAAAATAGGATATTTGCAACATCTTACCTTAGAAGGAGTCTATTTAAATATTTAGTATGATAACTAGTAGGTTAGCATTCCTATTTCTATTTTAGTCATCCCTATTCTTGTTAGACGTTCTATTTATGGATCTTCCTAAATAAATTGATGTAACTAGCCTCTATATAAGGCTACGCTATTTATGAATCAAACATCAAACAATTTATCATAGAAATATTGCTTGAGAGGAAGAGACCTTGTCATGGACAGGTCTCCCACTTGCATAGAAACATAGGGTCTTCTAGGAAAGGGAAGAACTCCAACAAGGGAAATCAAGAGGATTCCTTGGTGGATCGTGTTACAGGTCTAATGGGAGGACCAACCTTAAAAGTTAGCTTAAAGGAAGGGAGAGCCCATAAGCCTATAAACCCCATATCGGTCTCTTTTATTACCGATGTGGGACAATTAGACCGTAACATCCCACCACGCTTCGTAGCCCAGGCACCAGCAGGCTGGCTATGTACTAGACCTTTTCTAGCCCTGGGCGAACACTACTATACCGGCATCACCAGCCACGTACCCATGGGCTGGCTGTGCGTTAGACCTTTTCTAGCCCTCAGCAAATACTGGAATGCCGGCGTCACTACCTGTGGATGTGACACGAGGACTTGAAGGAGTGATGCTAGCTTTGATACTAATTGTTATAGGTCTTATTGGGGAACCAACCCCAAAAGCTAGCTTGAAGAGTGTGAGAGGCCATAAGCCAATAAACCCCACATTAGTCTCTTTTATTACTGATGTGGGCCAATTAGACCGTAACAGATCGTCCTGTTACTAGATCCTACGCCCGGACCCATATCAATTTGATATTAGAGTCATGCATGATGGACGACTTAGGGAATATCCAGAATGAGCTCAGTGTGTTTATGCAAAGGGTTGAGCAACCTTTTTAGCAAATGGAGGAGCTTCGGTAAAGGAACTCAATTGCCCAATTCGAAGAGATGAGTCACCAGTTTAGGGAGCTAGGAAGGGAACCTAATCGTAAGGGGCATGGAGGTGGGGCGAGTGGCAACCATGCTTTGACTAGTTGAGGGGAGAGGCCGAACGAAGGGCATCTCGAGCCCCAGATGGTACCACGTTACTCGAAATTGGAATTCTCCACCTACAATGGTTCAAAGGACCCTCTGGTTTGGCTGCATCATTGCAATCAGTTTTTTCAAAGCTAACGGATGGCAAAAGAGGATTGATTAGGCTTGGCTACATTTCACTTGATAGGGGAGGCCTAACTCTAGTATTAGCAGGTAGAATAGGAGATACCAGGAATGTCGTGGGAGGACTTCAAGTCACAATGCAACATAAGATTTGGTCCCCCCTTAAGCACTAACCTGCTAGGAGAATTAGCCAATCTCAAACAGACAAGTACTTTTGAGGAGTACCAACGTCAATTTCAAACCTTACTAGCATGCACCACTAGACTCCAACCCAAGCAACAAGTGGGCCTATTTATAGCAGGATTAGTTGATGGGATACGGATAGATGTGGAGATGCAGAGGCCGAACACGCTAGGTACAGCCATGAACATGGGAAGGGTTTTTGAAAGGAAGCAATTGATTGACTAGGGAGGGGGAGCTCGACGTACTTTTGCTTTAGGCAGCAACCATAAGCAATGCTTCAGCTTGGGCGACAGCCAAAAGCTCTCAGGCCAGCCCTGTGGCTGTTAACAACCGAGACAGCAACCCCCTGGGAGGTTCCCCAACATCGGTCTTCAGCATGGGAAGTAGCCCAACCCCATTTTTAAACGTTTGTCAAGGAAGGAGATGGATGAAAGACAAGCAAAGGGACTTTATTTTAATTGTGATGAGCCATACTTAGGGGGACACAAGTGTAAGCGGCTGTTTTGGCTTGAAGTGGCAGACCTGGAGGATGAAGATGATCAAGCAGACCTTGGGGAAGCCGAAATTTCCCTCCATGCGGTCACTAGAATCAAGAATGCCCAGACTATGCAACTGGAGGCAATTGTGGTGGGAAATCCGATGCTAGTATTGGTGGATTCAGGGAGCATGCACAATGATTGCCCTACAAATTGGATTAAAGGTTCAGCAACAACTGGGTATACAAGTTTCTGTAGCTAACGGGGAGCGATTCCCTAGCTCAGGCATATGCGAAGCCGTGTTACTTCAGGTTCATCGTGACTCCTTTGTAACTGATTTATTGGTTATTCCATTACAAGGATTTGATGCAGTGTTGGGTGTGAAATGGTTGCGTACTTTAGGTCCAATTTCGTGGGATTTTAAGTCCTTGAAAGAAGAGTGCAGTGGTATGAACAGAAGGTGCAAAGAAGTATCCGGGTGCATGTTGTGCAGATTTAGGAGCAGCGGGCTGTAGCATTGGAGAAAATCTTGACAGAATTTCCGAATCTCTTCTAAAAACCAACCTGCCTACCCCCCACTAGACATTATGATTACCGAATCACTCTTCAACTAGGTTCTGGCCTAGTTGTAGTTCAGCCATATCGGTACCCCAACCTTTAGAAGGATGAAATTAAGAGACAATGCGCTGATATGCTACAACAAGATATTATTCAAGCTAGTTGCTCACCGTTCTCTTCACCCGTACTTTTAGTCAAAAAGCAAGATGGGTCGTGGAGATTCTGCATTGACTATTGGGAGTTAAACTCAGGTGTTCTTTAATCAAGTGTTTCGTTTACATGGTTTGCCTGAGTCTATTATTATTGATCGCGATGTGGATTTTACTAGCATGTTTTGGAAGGAGCTCTTTTGCCTATGTGGGACTCAGTTGGCTCACTCCTCTGCTTATCATTATCAAACAAATGGACAGACCGAGGTGGTCAATTGCACCGTCGAGATGTATCTTAGGTGCTTTGTTTGGGATCGTCCTAATAGTTTGGTGGATTGGATTGCATGGGCGAAGTATTGTTATAAAACCTCCTTTCATTCTTCTTTGTGAACTACACCCTTCAAGGTAGTTTCAGTTGGTGAAGCGGCTTGGACAGGTGGCTTATTAGCTCGCCTTGCCTTCGGGCAGCAAAATTCATAATGTGCTCCATGTCTCTCATCTTAAAGCTTTAAGGACCCATTTTTATTCCCCCCTTCCACCTCTTTTTGATGGCAAGGTTGTCCCTACACCATATATGGTCCTTCGGTCCCACCTGAACCGTGGAGTAGGCGAGATTTTGGTGCAGTGGCCTGGATTGCCTGCTGAAGAAGCTACGTGGGAAAATGTTTCAGATTTCCAACAAGCTCATCCACACTTTTAGCTTGAGGACAAGCTCCTTGTCGAGGAGGAAAGTAATGATATAGATAAGGATGCATTTGTGGGTACGAAATATAGCAGGAAAAGGATTAGCCCTTTAAAATAGAAGATTTGCAACATCCCTTTATAATAGGAGATTTGCAACATCTTACCTTAGAAGGAGTCTATTTAGATATTTAGTATGATAACTAGTAAGTCAGCATCGTATTTCTACGTTAGTCATTCCTATTCTTGTAAGAAGTCCTATTTATGGATCTTCCTAAATAAACTGATATAATTAGCCTCTATATAAGGCTGTGCTATTTATGAATAAAGCATCAGACAATTTATCATAGAAATATTGCTTGAGAGGAAGAGACCTTGTCATGGATAGGTCTACCTCTTGCGTAGAAACATAGGGTCTTCTAGGAAAGGGAAGAACTCCAACAAGGGAAATCAAGAGGACTCCTTGGTGGATCGTCCTGTGACTAGATCATACGCCCGGACCCATTTCGCTGTCATTGTCAGTCTCACCTTATTTGTCATCAGGTCATTGTTGTAGTACTGATAATTTTGTGGTCTCATAGATTACTATTCAAGTTTGAAGTTGTCTTGTTGATCCCATAATTGTAATAATTATGGAGGGATATGTAGAATTGAAGGCTGCTTCTAAGCACACATAGTATTGGAAAAAAGTTAACAATATCTTGATCATGAATTGTACACATAGTATTGAAAAAAAGTTAACAATATCTTGATCATGAATCACTTGTTATCTTTTTGTTGATTTAGACCATATATGACTCTTCACTTTTCTTTTTTTCTTGTAAAATTACTTTTCACATTTTGTTAATATGTAGCTATGTGATTTTTCTTACATAACACGTTTTTTGACTGTTACTTCTGTATATCAAGATCCCCCATCTTCTGGAGCTTGGAGTCAATGCAGTGGAGCTGCTTCCCGTTTTTGAATTTGATGAGTTTGAATTCCAAAGGCGCCCAAACCCCAGAGACCACATGGTATAGTATGTTTGTTGTTATTTTGTTCTAAAACTTCATCTGTTTATATCTTTGTTTGCTCAGATCTCCTGCACTTTGCCGTTTTGCATATTATGCCTTATAACTAGTTGCGCTAGTGAATATTTGAATACATTTCATCAAAGGAATTTTGCTTCTTCTTCGATTATAAACAATTTCTAATAGATAAGGCTTATTTTAATTTAACATAACTGCACGCTAATGGACAATGAATTATGGATAACTTAAGGTGCATAGTATGTTTAGGTTTGCTTATGTATTCTCTTCTAGCCATCGAAATGGAGTAAAAGCATCGGGTATTTTGAAGTCCTGTCTCTCTAATTGATACGATCAACTCTTGGGTCCATAGAAAATCGCGAATCATTTGGCTTAAATATTTTTTAGAGAAATATGGCTGACATAAGATGAAACGAAACTTATTATATTACTCAAAGAGAAGGAAATACCCCGAACACATTACTGGTAGCCCAACTGATACTCACTGTAATCAAACTGGAGATGCATCATAGTACTGAAGATTTTTGTGTCAAACTTCTTATGCACCTCTTGTTTTGGTGCATAACTAAATGTAATAAATGATAAGCAGTTAATTTTTGTTCTTACCCTTCTCTTGAAGATCAATACATGGGGCTACTCAACAATCAACTTCTTTGCTCCAATGAGTCGGTATGCTAGTGATGGAGGAGGGCCTCTTAATGCATCTCATGAATTGAAACAAATGGTTAAAGCCTTGCATAATGCTGGCATTGAGGTAATGAATATCTTAAATTTTGCATTTCCTGCTTCAATTGTCCTCTGTTGCAAGTTGTAAATGTGAGATGCACTGCCTTCATGTATCTGTGCTTGTGTGTGTTCATGTTGGTTATTTTGTGCTTGTATTTGTGATTATATTGTGCAAAACCTGAACTTATTAAGCCTTCAGCATATCATTCTTCATTCTGCAGGTTATTTTGGATGTTGTTTATAATCATACAAATGAGGCTGATGATGAAAATCCTTATACCACATCATTTCGTGGCATAGATAATAAGGTGCTTTGCGCTTCTCACCTTTGTTGTTGTTGCATTTTGGAGTTCCTACTTGTTCACTTCATTGGAGGCTTTCAAATGGGATGTGCTAGAATGAAATTAATCATCCAAGTGAATGACATTCTAATTACTGATATCCTGGTTTCTTCTTATTATTGTTAACTTAGTTCTTAGGCAATGTTTTCAGAAAACACTAAATAATATTAGGGGGTTTCCCTATTAATCCTTTAAAGAATGCTAAAGTCTGAAATGTAAGTTCAAGAATGGAAAAGGTCACTAGCCGCACTTTACTTGGGAGCTTTTCTATTCTCCTTAGCTACATTTGCTACCATGATGTGGAATTTTCCTTGCTAGTCAATTATACATGTCAAAATCATCTGCAGGTTTATTACATGGTTGACCTAAACAACAAGGGCGAGTTGCTAAACTTTGCTGGATGCGGTAATTCGAATCATTGTGCTTTAATTTTCCCCTTTATGTTGGAATGTTCCTGAGCTTGCCTTCCCTATTCCACTGGATTTCCGTTTTGAATGAAGTTTTCTGCTCTCCTCATGACATTAAGACTTGATGTAAAATGAGAAAACGAGATACAAGATTTCACCTGGCCTAGATTATTTTTTACTAGATGTGAGGAATTACATGGCCCATTTTGTGCCCCATTCAGCTGTATTAGAAGGAATTATTGTAACTAGGCCACGTAAGACACAGTCTTCTATACAAAGATTGATGTCTTACATCCACTTGTTTTTGTGTTTATTTGCAAGTTCTTTAGCACATATTTTGTTCAAGTAAAGCATAAAATTTATTATTTCCATCCATAAGTTTTATTCTTTTGTTTTCCATTGCGTCAACTAGATTAGAGAAGGGGAAATAAACATCAATATTCTTGTCTTATGTGACAAGATGACTAATGAAACAAATATGATCTGATGCCAAAGTTCTCGTGATTAGGATCTCCGATTATAAATCACCTACATGATTTTTATTCTTAAACTAAATGTATATCAGGCATGCTTTGTTAAGGTGTTCTAGCAATGCATATTTGAAGATTTTTAAGTTGCAATGATTAAAATTTCCAGGTAACACATTGAATTGCAATCATCCTGTGGTCATGGAGCTCATCCTTGATAGCTTAAGACATTGGTAAGGCCAGCATACATCATTTGTGCTAATATGATGTAATCCACCTGCACAGACAGGTTCCAGTACACATTATGTTCCAATAACAGATGATTTCGTTGTTTATGATTTAGACCTATTCTTTCAGTTCGATCATCATTTATGCCATCCTCTTTGGCTGGAAATCAGGGTCACTGAGTATCATGTGGACGGATTTCGCTTTGACCTAGCTAGTGTTCTCTGCCGAGGAACAGATGGTTCTCCACTCAACTCTCCTCCAGTTATTAGAGTGAGTTGAAATGCCACATTGGATCAGCTTGATATCAGTGATGGATAGAACAGCTAGTATATTGATCTGCAATTCTTTGACAAACCAGGCAATTGCAAAAGATGCTGTTCTGTCGAGATGTAAAATCATTGCAGAGCCTTGGGATTGTGGGGGTCTTTATCTGGTTGGAAAATTTCCAAATTGGGACAGGTAACTCTTTTGTACTATGGTTGTCCCATCTAGTTTCTACTAGCTTGGTGGATTCCATCTCAAAACAGGTCACAATCTCCTGCAATTTCAATATTGATGATTTGTGTGCTCTATAGTTTAGCCAGTTTGTGAGAAGTTCACTACTTTTTGCAAAAGCAAACATCGGGCATCAACTCTTAGTAGTCTTCTTTTGCAGGTGGGCGGAATGGAATGGGAAGTATCGTGATGACATAAGAAGATTTATCAAGGTAATGTGTTCCTATACGTTCTCCGCAATTTAAAGGTTGCTTAACAAACATGATATATCTACGGATAACATAATGGCATCTCTTTTATCTGAAATTTGCCGCTCAGCCTTTTGTCCTCAAATGAGTTTAAAGGTAAGCAGGTAACAGTTTTCACGGTTGCTGGTTATTGGTTCAATAATTGTTATTTAACCAATTGTTTAGAACAGGAGTTCTAGTACTAACATAAATTAGATTTTTGGATCTTGCTTGCTGAAGATTCTCATTTTTGATATCTTTCTTTAATATTCCATCTCGGCAAGCCAATTGGTATCCTTTTCTCTTCATAAAGTTGGTGTTTTCTTGACATTTTATTTTCTTCTTAGCTGCTTCATCATCTATTCCTCTTTATATTCGTTCTTTTAAGATTGATAGAGGTTGCTTTGACCTTTTATTTTCTTCTTAGTTTCTTCATCAGCTATTCCTCTTTATCTTTGTTCTTTTAAGATTGATAGATGTCGCCTCAGTATACTGATTTACCATTTATCCTCACTTTACTGATTTACCATCTATAGGGTGATTGTGGGATGAAAGGCTCCTTTGCCACTCGTGTTTCAGGATCTGCTGATCTCTACAGGGTAAGAATTGTTCATGTCTTCATCAGCATGTTTGTTGCCTGTTGTCTTTCCTTGGTTATCTTCTGAGGTGCCTTCTTTCATATAGACATTGTATACTGTTGCTCGTTCATTTAACACTACTGATTTGGAGTTCTTCTCCTTCTTCAGGTAAATAACCGCAAGCCTTTTCATAGTGTTAATTTTGTTATTGCGCATGATGGGTTCACACTGTATGATCTAGTTTCCTACAATTTTAAGGTAAAAGCAGACTTCAAAAATGAATTAGTCTGTATTCACTTGAAAAGCTGCATCAAGTGGCTGACTTGATTGTTGGTTTTATAGCACAATGATGCTAATGGAGAAGGTGGAAACGATGGAAGCAATGACAATTTAAGCTGGAATTGTGGCTTTGAAGGTAAGTTTTCATGTTTACTGTGCTTCAACTATAATTCATAATTCCTTTGGCTTTGCAAGTTTGGTTGCATTTGAACTGATACTTATCTAAACGTCTAGCACCATCTTTTACTGTGAATAACCCTATAAGTGAGAAATCTATTATCTTGGCAGTAAATAGCAGCTATGCAATAAAATTCATTATAGTCAAGGACAAATAATTTTATAGGATTTATGGTAGTCGAGGAAAATAATTTAATCTGCCAAAATGGAAGCTAAACATATGTCAAAAGTAATCTTGGGGCCTGCAGCGTCAAATCTCTTATCAATTAGGGCCAATTTGGTCTTCTATTTTTCTGTGATTAGTCACAAAAAATCACCGATGATGTGTTTATGCATTTATCCATTTTATTTCTTTGACAGGAGAAACGGATGAATGTAATATTAAAGCCCTACGCTCTAGGCAAATGAAAAACTTCCATTTGGCTTTGATGATATCTCAGGTACGAAGTGTTATTAAAATTATGATGTCAATGTTAATGAAGGGTGTTTACACCGATGCTTAAATGATGTGGATTTATCACGGCGAATCATGGTAGATGAGATGATTTTGGATTGTTGCTTTGCATCTTTATCAGGATAGTAACTCAATTTCCTCCTGTTGGAAGATTTGGGTCTACTGCCACCCTCTTCTTCATCTCAACTCCACAAATGATAATTTGACTACATATGCATGCTTGTATTTGTATATAGTACCAATGCTCTTGCAGCAATGGTGTAAATGTGGAATTCATATCACCAGGGAACGCCAATGATGCTAATGGGAGATGAATATGGCCATACTCGCTATGGAAATAACAACAGCTATGGACATGACACATCTATTAATAATTTCCAGTGGGAGATTGTAAGTTCCATTCCATTTCTTTCATTTTGATGCCTCCATCTAGTTGGCTAATGCATGGTTGTCGTATGACAGTTGGACACAAGGAGGAGTAGTCACTTCAGGTTTTTTTCTGAGTTGATAAAGTTCCGACTAACACACAGAGTATTCAGACATGAAAGTTTTCTCACCCGAGTAAGTCTTTCCTTAACAGTCTGTTTTCAGTACTGCATTCATGTTATGAACTTCTCATATTTGTTATCTTGGTAAGGAGTCCCTGAAGGTGTCTATTCCGTACAGGATGATGTTACATGGCATGAGGGTAACTGGGACAACACAGAAAGCAGATTCCTTGCTTTTACGTAAGAAACCATACCCGTCTTCCCTCTGAAATATAGTTGGTAAATATGTACCTGCCTTTGTGGACTTTAGTTTCATGAAGGTAGTAATTTCATTTAAATATTTTATTTTATCACCGATTTGGTTGGGACAGTTCTTTCAAAATTACTGTTTATTTTAAAGATGCATCTACCTTTCGTTTACCGTGCCTTCAAAATTAAAACTTTTTAAAGAAAATGTTGATGTCTTCCATTTTCCTTCATCACACGAAACTGAATTTGATAGGATCACGGTGAACCGTAGTTAGTTTCCTTTGTTATGAAGATAGTGTCAATATACCTCTCTGGTAATGCATTTGATCCACTTCCCCGCGTTGAATTACTCTGTTTTTCTCCCGTACAGGCTTCATGACAGTGATGGGGAAGATATCTTTTTAGCATTCAACGCTCATGACTATTTTGTTAAAGCTTCTATACCCTCACCACCATACAAGGGGCGATGGCTTCGTGTGGTAAAGTTTCTTTTACATTTCTGGTGGATCTCAAATTTGCCACTTACTGCTTTTTGCTTTTAACCTCCGTTGCTCAAATCTGTAAAAGATGCTTTTAGTCGGTCTAATATCAGCTTCCTCACCACCTATATAATGTTGACATTTTTACAATCTTGTGTCTACAAATTTGGTCTTGTAGAACAAAATGATTGTTGTTATATAAAATACTATATTTTGATACTTCCAAGTTTCCTCTGACTGATTCTGCAAATAAACTCTTATTACATTGCAGGTGGACACCAATCTGGAATCTCCGCGTGACATCGTCCCGGAAGGCGTCCCAGGCATTAGAAGCACTTACAATGTGGCTCCATACTCGTCCATTCTTCTTGAAGCTAAACGTGTATGAGTTCCACCTCCGTACAAATTAGCACTTCCAATAACTTGGACCTGGAGTGCTAGTCACTTAAACCAAATAAAGCTCCAGGATCCAGTGCATGTAGAACATAGTTGTCGGTGTAGTAGTGGATGCTTTAGTTTCAGTTTTAAACATACTAGGGTTATGTCCTGAACATGAGATTGTAGTACAGTATTAGCAATGGGTGCTAAGCCCATATGAACAATTTTCTTTTTCCTAAAATATCGGTGCTTAATTTGGGGAAATTTCAGGAAAATTCACTCCCTAATTATCAATAATTGGTATAGAAACTAGAAGATTATAATTGGCGCTACAGGCTGGATGATATATTGCCGGAAATGGTCAAACCCAGTACCATGAACACGGTGTATACAGCTGTGCACCAAACCTGCCACCAGTTCCAAGCTCATAGGACCGTTCGAAGGTTGGTTGAACTTGGACCCTGAAGATTGGCTCCAAGCTGGTGGTAGCTAGAGTAAGCGACCGACAAATGTGTTGTCATAATTACGTCATCCAATTTTGCGCAAAACTGAAAGTAAGAAAACTAGTGGTCCGTCTGCGGTGCACAATGTTCATGCTCAGCATCTTCTAATTCAACAAAAGCATTTATCAAATGCTTTATACCATATTAAACTTGATTAAAAACACTAGATTAATTTAGAACTTACTAAGAATAATTTTGAGTCAATTAATAATTAAAAGATAAATTAATTAAAAATAAAAAGTTTATAAAAGTTTACATCTCAAAATTTTATAGTAGAATATGGTTTGTGGTTACCTAAGTTTGACATGCAAAGTGTAATGATTATACAAAATATTTCTAT
>JAOTAZ010000002.1:5026416-5037833 GCA_025629785.1 Erythroxylum oxycarpum | reverse complement strand
AACACATGAAAGAAAAAATAAAATAAAAAATAAAAAATTTCATTGAACCAGTGACCAACCAGTTTGACCAGCCCCGATTTAACTGATCAATTGACCGGTTCGCATTAATTCAATTAAAAACTGAATTTTAGAGGTCACTCGAACCAGATAGTCGACCGGTGACTGGTCGAATCGGCTGGTCCGATTTGAGTTCAAAAACAGAGATTTTAAGTGTTAGCAGACTCTTTCCTGTCAATAGGCTCTTTTCTTTTTCAACATTAACATGATTCTTTCCAAAATTTATAGAACCTTTCTATTTATAAATTTATTTGGTAACAAAATCTTATCTTTTTGAAATTACCTTGAATTTTTTATTACACACAATTCTTTCCCTCTAGGTGTTTACTTTATCAACTTAGGACTATTTAAGGTATTTTTTTATATTCTAAGTTTTATACGACATGGATGTTTTACAATTCGATGAGATGTTGATATTAAAAAATCTCCTCTAATTGTACTGTAGTAGTTGCCTCTGCCACCTTTAATATCCCCGCCAAAAAAAGACAATTAAGGTTGACTTCCCAAGGCAACAGATCATATACCCACAACTTCTCTGCTAGGGCCTGGCCCTAAAAAATAAAAATAGATAATGTTAGGTGGATAGATGGTCCATTGCAAGGTGTTTGTGATAACTATCACTCGGTTGCACCTCGAAGAAAGAAAACTCCATTCCACATCCTGAAATTGACTTACCACCAAAAGCCGAAAATAAAAATTAATTAAAACACAATAACGAATATATACTTGCAATAGATCTGATTTTAATAATTATACAATTCAAGCATCTATCAACGAACTTGGCGTGACAATAAAATGAACAAAAACCAATTTTTTTTAATGTATAATTCTAGGTAATGTGCCCAATTCACTCGTTGAACCACATCAGAATTAATCTTCCACTGAACGTGAAAGAGACTAGATAGTTACTCTTGTTCTTTCTTATCGTTCAATTCCTAACCAAAACACACCAACTCAACTCATTGATTGCCCACGCAAACACATAAGCTTGCTGATTGCTGATGATCCTTTCTTCTTCTTCACCTGTGTGTTTCCATTTCTTCAGCTTGCCTCAGGCTCTTTCATGGCGACGTCATTGAGACACAGGAAACTCTTCCCTGCTCCTACTGACACCAACCAAACCAGTGATTGTCATGGTTTCTGCGACCCTGCTTGTCCTTACAACTGTTACTCCGACTATTATTTCCTCACACCACCACCTCCACCACCGCTCTCCTCCCAAGAACATGCCATGTCTCCATTTCTGATCGTTGCAGTGATCATCCTTGCTAGTCTTATCCTTGCTGTTTGCTATTACTTGATCGTGGTCAAGTCTTATTCAGGTTGGTGTGGTTCCAGATACGAGAGACAGTCACAAGCTGATCAAGAAGAAAATGCAGAAGAAGAGTTTCTCGACGAGAACCAAGTGCAACATCCAATATGGTTCATCACTACCATAGGGTTGCGGCAGTCTGTCATCAACTCGATCACGATTTTCCAATACAGGAAAGGGGACCGGTTGATCGAGAGCACTGAGTGTTCGGTTTGTTTGACCGAGTTTCAAGAAGATGAGACTCTTCGACTGCTGCCAAAATGCAACCACGCTTTTCACTTATCTTGTATTGATACTTGGCTGAGGTCTCACACCAACTGCCCCATGTGTCGTGCTCATATAGTTAATGATACTCCATTGGTTTCTGGGCCTCAGAATTCTGAGAACCTGAATGCTGCTAATGTAGGTCTCCAGATGGAGAACAATAACACTGATCCGGTCAGTTCTGAATTGAGCAATGCTCAGCAGAGAAATGAACATTATGAGGGAACAATTGGGAGTGAGGAGTCAACTGATATTCCGAAGAGAGATGACAGTTCTATCCATGAGAATGGTGATTCACGTGTAGAAGAGAACTATATACACCCCGTGACAAGATCCTTGTCAATGGACAGTCTTACTTCTTCAGCTCTGCTTCGAGAAATGCACAACTATCATAGTCCAGTTAAATTAGAGGAGACTTTGGTTGATCCGACAGAAACTGAAGGCAAGACATCCTCGGTTATCGACTCAAAACATGTTAGACCCGCAAGACAGTGCCTGCGCACAAGTCCTGTTTCAATGAAAAGGTCTTTCTCATGTGGTGGAAGGATTTTTCCATCAAGACAAAACAGAAACAGAAGTTGTGTTCTTCCACATTAAATGTACAGATCTTGTTGCAATATTGCATCAACATATATTCCTGTGCACTCTCAATGAACAAGAGTTCTGGCCTTGCCATAGCAGCTAGTAATGGTAAACGATGAAGCACGGAGAAAGACAGGTAAGTAACTAGGAAAGGTGTATGTGCCTGAGAATAAGAAATTTGTATCACAAATTGTGCGGTATTTCGGTGCCCTAAAATGGATACGGCGTCAACGTAGAGTATGTTTTTGTATTTTTTAGCAGAGATGAATCTGCTGGCTCTTAGCCAGGTTTGCCGGATAATTACGTATGAATAATAGTCTAATCCATTGTCTGTTTGCCCAATCACGAAGGTCTCGCAGCCTATTCGCTCAAATCATGACAAATTCTAAAGTTGGTGAATGCCGTAAGAATTTGAGAAGACACAATATATAATTCGATTGCAAGCAAATATATTAAAATTATATAAGAACAGACCATCAAGCTTATTTTAATTTCGTGTTAAACAAATTTGATTATACACATTTTACATTAAATAACATTATACTCTCAATTTTGTAAAATAGTTTAGTAAAACATATCGAAAAGAAACATAATTAAGTAATTTTCAAGTCGTATAAAAAATTTTATGAAATAAAAATTACAAAATTTTTATGGGAAGGAGTGATACTACATGAAACTTTGTCATTAAGCTTAGTATATACTTTTTAGATCGACGCCAGGTTCATAATTTTGATTGGGCGTAGTCGAGAGTGAAAAGATAGCAATCATATCAACTGCAGAACCAGTCACGTTCAAGTGAAAATAGGCTTTTGCTTCGGTTGCCATTTCTGCTTCGACGCTAGTTTGCTAGAGCAGCTAACGTTCGTTTGGAGATCATCTTCAAGCCGAAGCTAAAACTGAAATTTAAGCTACTGATAATCTAATGCTATCTAAGCCTTTGATAGCTAACCTGATTATAACTAAACCTTTACCTGAAGCAGCGACACCTGTGGGCGTGCGTGTGTGAGAGAGTAGGTGAGAGACCTAAGAGAAAAATGTGAATGAGACAGTATGAAATAGAGTGAGAACAGGCTCAGGGTGGTCCGGATTGAAAGCGATGTTTATGACGTTTTTAATATTTTTGATTTCTTTACATTAATCTTTAAATAGTCATTTCACTAACTATTGCAAGTTTTCTTATGAAAGAAAAAATGAGAAGGATTAGAAGATAGAGGGGAGAACTTTTGTAGTCCAATAACTTAAACATCGTTACAAAATTATTTAGAAGATAGATGAGAGAGCTTCTATGGTCAAATAAAAAGGATTAAAATACAGAAGAGAGAGTTTTTCTAATAATTTTTCAGATAAAACAGTCATTTCTCTTACAGCATATGAATTAAGTTGCTTCTTAGATCTCTTATAGTATATGAATCCTTTAAGAACAATGTTATATCACTTTTGTAGTCCAAGGATACTATATTAGACTCCACATAGTACATACCTAGGTTAGAAAATTATTAAATAATTATTGGATAAATTGTACTGTTGTCTATATTTGTCTTGTGATTATTTATGAACCGGGTTTATCAATTTATTCTTTGTGGACATGCCTAAGTCAAGAATTGATATTCAGTAGCCAACCTTGAGGTTTTATGTTGCAGATAAAAGTGAAATGTAACTATGCGAATAATCCTTCAAGAACACCGTTATATCATTTTTGTAGTCTAAGGACACTATATTAGACTCTACATAATACATGCATAAGTTAGAAATATTATTAGAAAATTGCTTTATAATTTTTGCTGAAATAAAGATAATGAAACTTATAATGAAATTTCTTATCTAGTATAATATTTTCTTTTCATTTTTTTATGTTATCACTTATATGTAATTATATTTAGTGATGGAAGCTTTAAACAATACAAATAATTCAAATGATTGCGTGAAAATAAATAAAAAGAATAAGGTATAAAATGACACCTTAAAGATGCGTTTAATCTCATTGAGAGCTAAAGAAGTGAAGAAGAAAGTCGAACAACTACTATCTTTTATAAATTTGGTTGGAAGAATATTAACATGAGTCTTCAAACAAAACCTAATAAAGAGTATAATGATGTTCAATTCAAGAACAAATATAATGAATTAAGAGTCAGATTGAAGAATTTTAAGAACCAACTCAAAGAAGTAAGATTCGGTTATAATTCCTTAATTGGTGAAGTAATGTTATAGATGAGTGTTGGAAAAATCTATTTAAAGTAAAAAATGTCTTTTTTATTAATATATCATATTATATAATTTTTATTCTCATGTTTCCTTTTCACTATTTTAGGTGTATAAAATGGTTTATAGATTTAAGGTATAAAAAATTGCAAAGATTTTTCAAACTTAGTGTCATATTTTTTAGATACTATTACAACTGAATTGCATACACATCCATTAATTAAATCTTCATCGTATAATACAACATAGAATTGATGTTGATAAAGATTGTTATATAATGAAAAAGGAGATCAAATTGAAAGTTCTTCTTCTAAGAAAAAAAATCATAAGAATAAGAAAGCAAAAAAGATGCACTTTAACTTTTTAGAAGAGGTCTTGATTTTAATTGGTGAATGATTGAAAAAAATGATTTACTTAAGAAAAAATTAGCCAAATCATCATCTATTATAAATAATGGATTTGGATTTTCATTAGTTAATCAAAAAACTAATATAATGATAGAATATTTGAATTCTTTAAATGAAATGAATGTTAAGGGTGTGCAATATGGAAAAGCAGTAAAAACTTTACATGAACATCTACTTTATAAGAAGATTTTTATGAAGATCACAATGCAAGGAAGCTAGATTAGACGGTCTCTTTTTAAATATTTTCAAGTTATTGCATATTGAAGTTTTATTAATTTTGACACTTTTATATTAAGAATGATTCCATGGTTTTAACATTTTAAGTCAATGTTTTGTATGAATACTTTATATGAACGTTTTACTAAATGTTTTTATTAATTATTTAATGATGGTATTGTAGAGATATGACTTCCTCGTTAGATTTTGAATCAAATTCTAATGAAGAACTAGCGAAGGTAGTTATTATTTCTCTAAATAGGGAAGAGAACGAATATGTTCATTTACACAAGTAATCATTCCGAACTTTTGCTTTATCATATTATGATTGGATATTAGAATATTTGAATGAGATTCGTACAAGAATTTATGAGAGCTTAAGAATGAGCAAAGCAAGTCTTGTTGAGCATACGTGATGAGTTGAAAAGTTAAAGAGGCTTAAAGTCAATAAGTGATTTTATTGTAAAGGAACAATCGAACAAGTATCAATTTTCTTGACGACTTTACGACAAAGTGAGACAATTAGAGTTAATACATAACATTTTTAACATTCATTCTAGACAATTTTGAAGCACCTTGACAAAAATCTTATATCCAACAATCATCTTACAAAAAGAGTCATTGTTCTACTATCCTTTATTGATACAATTCTTGATATTCAACATAATTAAAAAAACTTTTTATATATTTTCGGGTATATTAATATATTCAATTACTAATTTTATTATGTCCTTATGATTAATAATTATTTTAATAACATAGTTTTGTTTTTTATAAATGCATAAGAATAATAAATAATACATATATTGATGCTCATATTTCAATCAATGAATAAATATCATATAAGGGTAAAAGAACTATTTCAACCTAAAATAATATTTATTGTTGCTTTTTTGATATACATTTCACATATGTAATAGTTGGATGAGAAGATACTGTAAACGACTCTCAAGTTCTTTTAGAAATAATAACAAATTCATCAAACCAATTTTTTACGTTCTCACAAGGTATTACATTAGTTTAAATAGATATAGTAATTATGATTTATTTTTAATAACTTTTTGTTAACATTATGTTGTTTATACGTTAGGTAAGTTCTATTTGATTGATTCAAGTTATACCAATATGCTTAGATTTCTTTCACAGTATCAAAGTAAGAGATATCATTTGCGAAATTATAGAAGAAGAAAAAGACCTTAAAAGTTCACACAAATTGTTTAACTATAGACATTCTTCATTAAAAAAAGTTATTATAAGATATTTTGACGTTTTAAAATTCAAATTTTAATACTTTTAAACATGCCAAATTATGAAATGAAGAAACAAAAGTACATTATTTATTGTTTATTTTGTTATACACAATTATATTAGAATGCGTGAATAAAATGATGAATTATTTGACAATTGTATTAAAAAATGAAGAATAAAATTGAAAAGTGTAAATGAAGATGTAAGTTCTAATGCTGAGCATAATATCACTTCAATATAATTTTAAAGTTTGTCACGATACCAGGAAGAAATTGTTAGACAAATACGAAATAAATTATATTACTTTTAATTGATTTATGTTTTTTTTATAAATGATATTATTATTATATTTTCACGACGATGGATATCTATTGTTGATTAGAATGACTTCCTGTACTTTCTTCATGGTCCAATTTAGCATGCCTTTGAGACGCTGTAAGCTCTGCCCATAAGCTGGCATTTGTAGTCCATTGAACCTTGAGGACTAGTAGCCTTCGACTTTGAGTACCTCAGAACTGGGCTAAGATAATTCGCGACTGGTGAGCCTTTATTCACGTCTTCCCTACTTGATACTTCAAAGAGCACATTTTGTCCTCGTTATTGTTTGTTATTTTCCAATCTCCAATAATTGACATTTCACACTTAATTAGACATGAAACGATCTGAGGAATAATTAAAGCAACCATATTGTCTTGGTTTCGCGTTAATAATAATTTACAGTTACCCACCATTTCATCTACGAAACTTCTTGCAGCGTAGCGAAAGTTGCAATCCTATCGTGGAAAGGGATCCACTGGGGCCTTCAATAAATCACAATCCACTTGTTCCTTGAACCTTCCCGTTACTAATGACATCCAGAAACAGGGTGTATCTGCATCCTTCTCGCCAAAATCACCTGGTACGTAAAGTTTTAATTGATTGCATATGTTGGACCCGCCAAGTTGACATTAGCATCGCAACTTTACCTTATAGTTAGATATTTTAAGATTAAAAGTATCGATCAAAAGATATGATGTTACAATTTTATATAGATGGAAATAATATAAATTAAATGGCTTTATTATCAAATAGCTTTATTAACTTAATACTATATTAAATTTTAATTTTAAGAATTAAAAATTCAACATAAGAATCTCTTTTGGAAATCACATCTTAAAAGCTTTAAGGGTTAATTTGATGCAATACGTCAGTGGAGGAGACATGGAAGAAAGGGCAGGCCATAAAGCACAAAATAATAGGAATCCTAGCGGTCATAAAGTAATATGGATCAGGTATGAACTCATGATCAGGAATTTACAAGGTACATCCAAAAAGCTTTATCGAACTGGGATTTTACTTCAGTCATGACCGAAATGACGCCATGAGCAGTTCGGACACATTATTGAACTTTAAAGGGCAATGAGAGCTTGTGCCTTTTCCCTGTTTATGCTTTCTTCTGCTATTTCTTGTCTGCTTTTAGATTTAGGTCCTGTATAATAATCTGTAAAGGTGACGCATAAACAAAAGCCGGTCAAATAATTATTTATATAAATAAAGAATTGTACAAGAGAGGGTAATTTTTGGAGTAATTAATAAGGTTTTTTTTTTACTGAAAGGTCGCATGTTCGAGTTATGGAAACAATCTATTTATAAATTATAAAAAAAACTGTATATAATTAATGACCCTCAACGCTCTCAAAACATAAAGCCTTATACATTAGGCAATCCTTTAAAAGAACAGTATTAATAGATGGTGATTAAATTTAATCAAATTCGACTTGTAAAATTTAAATTTAAGTAAAAAATAAAAATCTTATCCATTTGTAATATTAATTGTTATGACTCCTAAAGTAATTAGCGGTACTTATGATTCTAAATAAATGGAATACACGAAAAGTTCCCCTCGCAAGTTGAATTACTTGTAGACTAATCATGAATTAGTTTCAGTTAAAACAGAGTCCGTCTTGAGCGTATGGATATTGGCAGGTAATCTTCACCGTTTTCGAAATTTTACGAACTTCTGGAATAGATTCCTCAACGTATCGGTTGCTTGGTAAGACATGGAATAAAACAAAAGTAAACGAAGACTCGTTCTTCTTGTCTCGGGAAGGGTTATGAATATCAAACTTTTAATAAACCTTTTCTCTTATTAACACATAACTAATAATTGGTAATGCCCAAGTAAGTTTTGTCGGGTAGCTATTGTTTCATTCGACATCCAGACTTGTTAAAGAACATTCTTTCATAAGATACTTAAAGGCTTTGACTAGACCTCATCACTTTCATTAATCTCAAAGTAGAACATATTTGATCTAAGAGAGGAAATTCCATTATGAGAGTTACAACTCTTTTAACTATAGGAAAGACAGAAATTTGGATCTGGACAAATCAACCTGATCAGTTAAAAGCAGCTTCCTCTTCAATTCTATGTAGCATTTGATTGATAGCTGCTGCTATCTCATCCACTGTATTCAGATGACACCCTTCTTCAACCTGTTCCATTTAATCATTATGTAGCAAAAATGAGACGAAATTGAAGGCTCATAAGTGCAAAATTTAAGGATTTTATTGGCCTCTCCGAGAAAGTTGGAAGGAAATGTGAAGAGGAAAAGATGGATTCATTAGACTGTAACAAGTCTGAACTAACCTTAACGCTAACTGAGTAGAGAGCCATTTGATCAAGATCATCGGATGTAACGTTAAGGTGGAGAACAGTAAGCCTCAGGCTTTGGAACCCTGCAACCATTTTCAAGAGCTGTCCAGGGCGTTTCTTGGAGAGTATTTTCAGATTGGCGTGACTCTCCACCACCGTGACTTCTATGTCTGCGGCGGCGCCCCGATGAGTCTCTGACGCCGATTTATCGTCCTCGGTGGGGGGAGACTGAGTTGCATGTTTCGAGTACTGGGGGAAGGAGAAGAACTTGGCGAATGGTGAAATGAAGCCATTTATTTCTGCTTGCTTGGACCGTTTATTTGATTCCATGGTATGCAAGTGCTGCTCTAGCTCCTTCACGAAGTTAATGGCACCTCCAATTATGGATGCTTGATCACCCTGCAAAATATAAAGAACCAAAAAAAAAAAAAAAGTTGCATGTCATTGAAACCAAAGTCGATCATTCTCTTTTTCTTTTTATTTAATCTTCCATTCTTTGTGGGGAGGAAAAATCTTCTACAATTACTTGGAGGCATGATTTTGAACACTAAAGTGGATAGGAACTGACCCTTTGAACATAAGAAGCAGGCATCAGAGACCTAATAGCAGCAAGATATTCATTCATTTGTTTCCTACGGTTTCGCTCAACAGCAATGTGAGTCATTCTTAGGCTCTCAATTTCCTCTTTGTTCTTCGTGTTCTTTGTCCGTCTCCGCTTTCGCTGGCCACCGACAGCCACGGGCATCTCCTCCTTCATGTCACGTAACGATGAAGTTCTAGGGAGAGATCGATCTACAATGCAGGCCTCAGGGGAGGAATTAGGATCCCACTCTGTTAGATGCCTCATCATTGACGACGGAGAAGAGTAGTCCCAATTGGCATGCAGACTTTGTTTATGATCTTTCTTACTAAAATTGCTGTTTAGAATCCCGAGTGAAGACTTATCTTCTTGAAAGCCATAGTCATAGCCCCATGATCCTCCTCCTCCTCCTCCATAACCATCCTTGTGACCATAGCCAAAGGGGTCTTGTGCGTACACTACGGCCTCTAGTGCCATATCTAAATTAATCACTCTCCTATGTTGCAGGCAAGAACAAAACACAGATGGACCCTCTTGTACTTCCCTCGTTTCTGATCCTGCTTCCTAAGTTTTTGAGGCAGATCACAAACATGAATATAGAGCAAAGTTGATTAGGATTCTAGACCCACCAACCAGAGAATGAACTCTACCGAGTAAAGTAGATAAAAGGATAAGACGTATGAGTGAGGAGACTATAATGTTAAAGTAGAGGTGTGTGTGTGTCTGAGTATGTCCTTGTAAGAAACTCCGAGGAACCTACCATTAGCACAAACTACAAGTTAACAGAAGGCCCATCAAACTCGCCTTTTCTACTACTCCTGGTCCTAGAGAAGAAGGTCAGGAGGCTTTGAAAGACTTTTAATGGAAGCATACAAAAGTTACAGCTTCTTGCACGTGAGATTGTGTTGTAGTTATAGACCGGTCATTTTAGAACAGGCTGGGAAGGAAAATGAAGAAGTAGGGATAGAGTCATAGAGATTCTCTCGGCACTCGAAGATAGGAAAGTACTGCTTCTTGAAAATGAACATAGAACATACTCGAACAACGAAACAAAGAAAACAGCATTATAATAAATGGAGAAACAAAATGTGGGTCCAGTCGTCCTCAGGCGTATCCCAATTCGTGAACAGAGCATCAATATTGATTATTGGCCTAAGGACAGTCATCTCCTCAATTGACGAAACTGCTCCGTGCAATCACATAAAGGCTGACAGAGTCATTTCCATCATCCATAGGAAAAGCCTAAATAAATATAGTTACTATGGTTGCATTTGGTAATGATATGGTCGGACACTTGGAGATGAAAAAGAGGAAGATGACGAAAAGCTGATAAAAAAGATAACAGAGATTCTGATGTAAAGTCCGTGAGGTGGTGTGTGGCAAGAGAAGAGAAGAACAAGCAAATCAGCCTAGTCCAGTTTCAGGTAGGTCTGAACATTTACAGGGATCCATGTGACCACATAAGGGGTCACTTCTGTTAACATCGATGATCTAACCCGTACCACGTCTGCTATGAATGGGTAGACTTCTCCCTTTGCTGTCAAACCTCTCTCCTCTCTTCCTCCCATTGTTTTCTATTTCGTACTGGTACCAGCCGATACGTACCATTCGAGCCAAAAATTAGTACCGATATAAGTGTAGAGGATACCGATAAAAAATACCGATCGATATTGACTAATTTTGTCGGTACTAATCAGTACTCACCGGTATTCAAAATACCAGTCAAATACTAGTTGATACCGAAAATTTTAAAAAATTGGGAAACTTTTTTACAAAATTTTCAAAATTTTCCTCCCTCCCTCCTACCTCTACTTTCCCCCTCTTTTTTCAAAGTTTTTAAAATAATAATAAATGTTTTATTACTAATAATAATTATAAATTAAATAAAACTTAAAAATAAATTATTTTTATTTTTATTAC